>SRSM01000308.1:0-29456 GCA_019593545.1 Apocynum venetum
TCGAACCCACAAGAACTTGTAAAATCTCAAATAAGTAAATTGATCAAGAATTGGGGGGAAAGATTCAATTTTTATTTAAAAGAATAAACTTTAAATAAAAAACTCACAAATCAATTAAGACTCAATGGATAAAAAATGTTAGCAAGGATTTTGTATTTCGGTTTTATTATTCGGGACACGTGAGGCTCCAAAACTACTGAGAATGGACGCGTGAATGAATAGTACGTGTCCACTTCTTCAAGTGCGCGTCCAATTGGTTTCTAAGGCGAGTCCACTCCATTTTGCCTGCAATACAACTTTTTAAGCCTTATATCTTTCTCCAATGCCTTCTAAGCATGCTAAAATACCTTCAAAATACCTGCAAACAAAGATAGAAGTGTAAAGAACCAATTTAAGCATATCACACACAATTAGATAGATTTTATCTTCTATAAACACATTAAGCTCCTAAAAACCAATCTAATTATGGTTCAATCTGTAAAACAGTGAGATTTGAGGTACTAACTAATTCACTTTATGAATGCATAGCTTGATGAAACACTGTGATGTGCATATAGCTATGCCATGAGGTTACGAAATGTTAGAACTACTCTTTAACATAACTGTTTGGTCAGATATGAATTTTATAATAAGCTAATTGGACTCTTAAATGTTGATCACTTTTTTGATGGTTTATTAGCGTTTTTAGATATTGTTATTGCACATAGAATGATCTCACCCAATACACGTAGAATTGTGACAGCACATTAGGTTGATGAGTTGTTAATTTTACATAATTGTTAAACACAATAGAAATTTACTAAATACAACATTTTTCTGACCAAAATGCCCCTATCATTTTAACCAAATGGCATCAATACCCTTCCCCCATTTGTTACATGGATCTAAAGGAAGAAGAGATTCTTCGTCGCCATAATAGAAAAGAAAAAAGTTCCTTTTGATATTACTAGGGATTAGCTGCATTTAAAGCCTTCTCTCCAAAAACAAAAGATAAATATCTTAAATCATAGTGCACAAATAAGAACGACATACAGAAAAAAAACAATATATCAGACCTGAAACGTGATTTAGACCCAACTAAACACTACTACTTTACTTTAATTAAACTTAATCATTCTACAAATCATCTTCAGTTAGTGGACCCAAGATAAAAGGCAGATGACTAGAATACTGCATTCCTGTGTTGTAATTGATGCCGATGAGGAAGAGTTCCACTGGGTTACACGGATCTCATTAAGTACTGAATTTCGTGACATGTGATACAAAATATATGGAGTTACTAGGAACTCGTTTCACAAGTTCCACGTAGTTGTGCACGAAACTCCTCCAATACAATAAAAAATATATTATCAGCGATTTAAATCAAATTTACTTTAGAATTATTGTCGTTTGATTCCATAAGTGTATGAGTATTGACTCTTATTGTTGATGATTTTATTATTATGAATAAACAAATTCAAAACGTTACATAATCATTATTTTTGTAGAATTTGTTAGTAAAATTTCAATTGTATTAGAATTAGGATTTGTACAAATGGGACTAATGTCTAAATCTAATACAGTGTTGTACAAAGTGTAGGATATAGTATCTCCCTAATTTATTAGAGACTTATGTCCCAATAGCATATCCTGAAGTGCCTACAATAGATTGGACTCGTAAGAAAAATAAGCACAAAAAGAGATTTAGGTGATCTCGATTTGGATTTACATTTGTAAGTATATTTTTGTTGTTTGTAATTATATATATATATTTTTTTTTTTTTTTCTTGTTTTTTGTACAATTTGTTTGACATATTGATGATGGCAGTGTAAAGGTTCGTTTATTGTAACACATCATTATATGTCAATATGCCATTTTTTGTTTATGTGTTATTATTTAGATTTTGTATTTCTTTTACTTTTACTATGCCTATCTTAAGAGCTGGTATATGAGATGGATGAAAGCTAGTCTTCAACTAGTATGGATCTGAGAGTTTACTCTCAAAAGTCCACGTACCCTTTTTAAGCATCATTAAACGTGACCTGTGAGTATTGTTTTATGTGTTTTGATTGTTTTTTTACAATATCTTGATTGAGTCTATAAAACAAAAATAGAAGAAGAAATTTTTTTTTTTTAAATTGCGGCAAGATTGTTTCTTTCTCCAACAATTGAAACTAGAGCGGCAAGGTTGGTGTTCACGTGGCAAGATGGTATCATGTAAAACAAAAAAAGAAATTAAATAAGGTGCATCATTAATCTGAAATAAAGCTCCTCATTAATCTGAAATGAGGATCAATTGACTAATACAAATAATTATTTCATAAAATCACAATGTTCCTTTTAAAGTATGATGTGTATAATATGTAAATAGGAATTTTATAAATTTTGTCATATGAAAGTGTGTTTATTTTAAAATGATGAAAATAATTTTAAAATCAGTCGAAGATCCATTGCGGCCAGATGAGAGACGAAAAAAATTATCCCTCGCAAAACTCTCTTTAATTCGATGTTGTTTGAGATCATTACCATATTTTTCAAATTATTTAATAGAAAAATTAAACTTTGTCTTAAAATTGTCGGTGTTAAGGTCGTAATAATTTTACAAATTAATTATACTATATTCTTATATTTTTAAAAAATAATTTTTTGTCCGTCGTAAATCTGTCGATATTAGGCATGGATTACCAACGGACAATTTGGAATTGGGAAAATTGGTCGTCGAACAAATTAAATTGAAATCAACAAAATTTCCCTCAAATTCCTTTCTTTTACATTTTCCCCCTTCTTCCTGAGTTCTTCTCTGCGCAGGTTCAACTGTCTTTTGTTGGAGTTCTCCGGGCCAAATCATCACCTTTGTGCGTGACCATCCGGGCCAAAGCACATTGTACTTGCGCATCTCCAACGTCCTCAGTAGAAGCTTTGATTGATTGCATTCTCCAACAGCGACCGCTATAATTCTAACGACAAGTAGGCTGGTTTCAAGTGCAAGTTCTGTTTTTTTTTTGTGAGCTTTTTTCTTTTTTATTTGCTATTTTTGGGATACATTTTGTTCTTTGAATTTTAGTTTTTTAAAAAATATATTTTTATTGTTTTTGAAGTAGAAAACTTATTAGCATAATGAATTTTGAAGGTAACAAGAATTTGGGGGGCATATAATTTGCAACTTCTCTACACTTTGACTTCTCTTCTTTTCTTTTCTTTTCATTTCATTTCGGGTGATTAAGGGTTATGCCCTTCTCTCTCTCTCTCACTTTTTTTATTTTTCTGAATTCATAGTTTTATTTTTGAGGATTAATAGGAAGCTTGGTTGATTTAGCTATCTTTGTTAATCTGTCAATGATTTTGTTTTACTTTTTCTGGGCACGTGAATTGCATTCTTGAATTATCAAATTCAATGCTTGGATGCTCATAAAGATGCAGTCTTGAATATTGGATGGTTAGAATGAAGAAACTTGAGCTATTCTGATATATGAAGAAACTTGATTTAAAATTCTGGTATATGGCTATAGGTTCTTATTTTGGTTTTAGGATTTGTAAAAGGGGTGTGATTGAACCATAATTAGCTTGGTTTTCTATGGTTTATTATGATGTTTATTGAGTTTAAATCTAGCTAATTATGTGTTTTGGTGATTTTAATGATTCTTTACACTATTACTTTTGTTTTCAGGTCTTTAGAAGATTTAGAAGATGTTGGAATGAAATTGAAAGAAATTGGAAATTTGAGGATGGATATTTAGAAGAAAGGAGAAGTGGACGCACAAGACTGTCAAGTGGACGCGCAAGGCCAGAAAGTGGACGCGTCCACCAAATTTCACGCGTCCACCCTCAGAAGTTGGATAGGAAAGTAGACGCGCAGGGAGGCCAAGTAGACGCACAAGGCCAAAAAGTGAACGCGTCCACCCTTAGAAGATTGATAGTCAAGTGGACGCGTCTCATTTACTCAGGCGTCAACTTTGAAGACTCGGACGTCCACTTTGAAGACTCGGACGTCCACTTTCCGAATTCAAGTTTTAAGCTTGTTTTAAGTAGTTTCTAATTAGGACTCTTGTATAAACCACCCTAGGACCTTTTTCTAACTATATATATGCCTTAATAGCTTAGTTTAGGTTGTCAAGTACTTTAGATTCTCTCTTCCCGAGCATTGTAGAAGATTAAGGGTGGGAGCTTCTCGGGAAATCGGATTTCCGACTAATGAGTTTCTCTCTTTTCCTTAATCTTTTTATAATGTTTTCCTTTATGCTTTGTGAGTAGTTTTCTTAAGTTAGCAATGACATGTATTAGGTTTATGTTATTCGGAAATATGAGATTTACATTTTGTAATTAAAAACCCGATCTTTTCAAGGGATCATTATTTATATTTGAGTATTTGAAAAATTCTTAGTTTTATTCTATCAATTATGTTATTTCAATTATTATTGGCCATTTTAATTGTTTTGCATAGTTGATTAACTAGGGTTATGCAGAATCGGTTTTCGGTAACCAAAAGTAGTAACTATTGATTAATTTAAATCTGTGTGTGATTAATTAATAGGGAATTGTTTGAAACAAATTGCATGATTTTAACCGGTCATTAGCTTTATGTAATTTGTGTTGATGTTATCCTCGAGCTGAATAACTTAATTGACTATTTTATGCGAGCGATTCGGTAATTTAATTTAATTAGGTTAAAGTTAATTTGTCGTGCTTCTCGGAAATTAACCTAACTATACAGGAATCGGAATTTGCTGCGCTACGCGGAATTCTAAGTCACTACTCAAATAGGTTATTATCAATGATTAATCCCGAATAAGTAAAACTGAAATACAAAGTCATTGCTAACGTTTTTCTTTTCTTTGATTCTTAATTAATTTGTGAGTAAATTTATTTAAAGTTTATTCTTTTAAAATAAAAATTAAATATTTCCCCCCTAATCTTGATTAGTTTACTTGTTCTAAGATTTTACAAATCTTTGTGGACCCTTACTTGCCCTAAGTTAGTTAAAGTTCGGAATTTAATTTGATATCGCAACGACACGTTTGTCAGGGTGTGTTGTGGAAAGATATTTACATGTATAACAAAGAACAGAGAATGAATTATTGAGTTTGGGAAGGAAATTCCTATTCGCTGCCTGACAGTTTAATGACTTTTCAAGACAAGTTTGGCATGCAATAATCATACAAGTTTCCCAGAGAAATAAAGGGAAAAGAAAAGGCAAACATAAAAATTATTGTTGATTTTAAAATTAATTAATGCTACTTTTCATGTGATCACATAATTGTAAATTTAGTGTATTATGTAAATTTAGTGTAGTACAATACAAACTCCCTTTCTATAAAATAAAAAAGAATGAAAATTTTCGAATTTTATGCCATTTTAATATTTTTATTATGTAAAATTAACGTTTTTCTTTTTATTTTTTTATTTATAAATATACTTTTTATTGACCCAGTGTGGTTCACACGATGATTCCAACAAAGCAAATAATGGGAGCCCATGAGGTTAATTTGGACAAGGGCATACTGGTTCCAGTTTGTAAATGAAATTGTGCGTAAGAGAGTTTGATGAAAATTGTTAATGATGTACCTTTATTTTTATATAGGCAAATTGGCCTATTTTGTTCCTTATCTTTGCATTTTTAGTGTATTTCGTCCTTTTATCTTTTATTTTAAGCTCATTTTGATCTCTTATCTTTATAATCTCTTCTAAATAGGTCATTATCATCATTTCGACAAAAAATTTACTAAAATTCTCATGTGCTTGCTATGTGATAAAAATGCAAAGGTAAAATGGAAAATTTAATTTAGATTAAAAAATGACAATGATCTATTTCACTAAAGTTATAGAAATAGTGGATCAGAAGAGCTTAAAAAAGAAGATAAATGAAGATATTAATCAAAATTACAAACATAAAAGACTAAATAGGTTATATTTGCCAAATTTTAATTAAGATTCAGTTCTATTAAATAAAAGATTAAATCCTCCCAGTAAACATTGATTGAACTTATCTGAATCAAATTGTTTAATTAAAATTTGGCTTGATACATATTCCATACTAAAAAATTTAAAATGATTGTAACTATTTTTCTTTTAAAAATATTTTTAAAATTTTATTTTCATATCTATTTAGGTACTCATTACGTTTAATAATTAAATATGAAAAATAGTCTTAATTAATTAAGAAAAATCTTAAATAATTATTTTTCAAACTTTTACAATGTGTTTGGATAAAAGCCTTTCAAGGAGTTTTTTCAAAATTTTAATCCAGATTTTTCTTAATTAATTAAAAAAATTTCATATTTAATTATTAAACGTAATGAATATCTAAATAGATATGAAAATAATGTTTTAAAGATATTTTCAAAAGAAAAATAGAAATAGTCATTTAATTTTTTTTAGTGCAGAATATGTATCAAGCCAACTTTTAAGTTATTTTAATAAACTTTTAATTAAAAATTTTGATTAAGATAACTTCAACCAAAATTTGGTGGGTGGATTCAATAATTTATTTAATAGAAGTGAATTTTAATTAAAAGATGACAAATTAACCTATTTAGTTCTTTATTTTTGTAATTTTGGCTAATATCATTCCTTATTTTGTTTTTAACCCTTATGATCCCCTATCTTTAAAACTTCAGTCAAATAGATTCTAGTCATTTTTTAACTCAAATTAAATTTACCATTTTGCCCCTACATTTTTATCACATAACAAGCACATGATAATTTTGGTGAAATTTTTATTAGAAAATAATGACAATGACCTATTTAAATGATATTATAAAGATAACATATAAGATGACCTAACAAAAAATAATAAACAAAATTTGCCAAAAAGGTAAAGATAAGTGACGAAATAGGCCAATTTGGCCACCGTGGTTCACACGATGGTTCCAACTGAGCAAATAATGGGAGCCCATGAGGTTAATTTGGACAGGGGCATATTGGTTCCAGTTTGTAAATGAAATTGTGCGAAAGAGGGTTTGACGAAAATGGTTAATTATGTACCTTTATTTTTACATATTTGTTATAGCATAAAAAAATTTCAGTATAAAATCAATAAAGTTACTACCTCCATTTTAAAATAAATAACATCTTGAGCATTTATAAAGATATTAAAAATGCTAAATTTTTTGCATCAATTAAAGTTCTATACCCCTAATAAGCACATAAAATTAATTATTCTCACTTTTTCTCCTTCCTAGTAATAACTTTCGTTCTCCTTCCCCGAGCTAAATGATGTACTCATAAATTAACTGATTTTTATGTTATTTAATGACTATATTTTATTTGAAAATCGGTTAATTATGTTATTTAATGGATATATTTCACGTTTTCCTTCTATTTCTTTGTTTGTAAGTTTTTCAGTGTATTTTAGTTTATTATGGAGATAAAAAGAAGAAGATGAAGAAATGTTGGAGAAGATAAAAAATAAAAAATAAAAAATAAAAATCTATGTCATCCAATGACGTGGGAGAAGATGACACGTGGCGCAATCAGAAGATGACAAGTGGCGCAATCAGAAGGTGACAAGTGGTGCTTCTAGAAGCCGCAACTTGGACCAATGAGGACGCGACATGTGGCGAAGTTGGGGAAATTAGACCACCAACTACATTTTCAAGACTTTGGGGTGCAAAATGACCATTTTGCCCCTGATTTTTGTGGCTATAAATAGGGAGCTTATTTTTATGATTTAGACACCAATTTAGCTTCAATCTTCTCCATTTCTTTTGCAATTTATTTCTTTTATTATTGTCTTCATCTTAGTATATTTTCTAGATTTTTTAGAATAATATTTCAAGGCTTTTTGTAATATTTAGTAAAGAAATTATGTCCGGATAATTTCAATATTTCCGGGGAGTTTATCTTTCAAATTTTCTTTCTAATGTTTATAAATTTCATCTTATATTTACTAAATATGTATTGTGAGTAATTTTCTTTTGTTAGCAAGGATATGTGTTAAGTTATTAATAAATGAGATTATGAGATAATTTTCTTTGTACTTAATTTCTATTTGGATTTATTTAACTGGACTTATGGTTGGTTTACCCGCCTAGTCTTTATTTATTTTGCTTTATGCACTTTAAATATCGCAAATGGATGGCCAAGCCACCTATTAGTTTAATTTACTTTTATGTCTTTTATTTTCTGTATTATGGAAGGGCAAGCCTCCTAACTAGTTTAATATATTTTTATGTCTTTAATTCTTTTTTTTATGGAAGGCCGAGCCTCCATACTTTTAGTTTAATTTATTTAAATGGCCGATTGAACCGCCTAATTTATTTAGTTAATATAAATCCAATCTTTCTTTCTATATATATATGTGTGTATTTATTTAATATACTTATATATATTAATTAAGTATTTATATAATTCCTGTTTTTACCAATATAATTGTGTGAATTAATTGAATTGACAATCTAGTTTATGAATGTGATTATATAGCTAGGATTATTAATCTTGTATTAATAATTCAAGTAGCATCTACTAGTTTAATTGAGTTGCAGCTCTTGGCTTAATTAAATTAGTAGCGGAATTATATAATTTAAATTGTATATAATTAAGCTGATTGTTATATACAATTTAATATTGGTGATACTTTATTTGTTTAATTCAATTTGATTGAGCATCCTATACACGCTGATTGGTAGTGGTGTTTAATTAAATTAGTTATTAATCTGTCTGAGCTGATCGGGATTAATCTATTTTGTAAGGATAGAAATCTGTCTGAGCTGATCGGGATTCTAAAACCAACTACTTAATAATGTATCTATCTATGATTAATTCCATGAAAAATATAACTTGATACTAATTCCTTGCTAACGCTTTTTTTATATCATTTATATTCCAAATTCCTTTTTAATTCTATTTTCAAAATACCAAAAACCCCCCAAACCTTTTTCCGATTAACGATTTTAATTTAAGAGTTGACAAATCTCTATGGATTCGATCCATACTTTCCCTATCTACATAGGAATTGTTAGGTTTAAAATTGAGAGCCGTACGACAGGTTTCGTCACTAAACTTGAGCAAGGCAAGACTGCAAAAATAAATCATTGATCATAGAAATTAAATTATACATTGAAACTAGCAAAATGACCAAAAGACGACGTACCAAAATATCACATTTGTTCTTTTCATTTTTAAGCATAACTAATTCAATCTTTTTCTTACAAAACATTATATATAGATGCGAAACAAAACTTCTTAAAACATGCGAAACAATTATTCCACAAAATGAAGTTGGTGAGTCCCAGATATAAAAAAGAAAAAGGAGTTAGCAATTTGAAAGCCTTAAAGCTTTTAATATCTTAATTTTGATTAAATGACAAACATTGATAAGGACTAATGGCTTTATTGTATTAGTGATGATCTTTTAGGATTCATATATCTAATCCATGCAAGATCAAAGTTTCAAATCTTCAGGAAAGAGCTTTTGATGTCAAGCTTTGAAGATAAGCGTTTCTGGATTAGATAGGATCTAGAGGTGTAGCTTTATTTCTTTATTTATCTTTAGATATCTCTAGGTCTATCCCTTCGAGTAATGAGTTCTATAGGTTGCTCAATAAAAGTGAAATGATTTTCAAAATGCATTTCATTTAGATAAAACATGAGTTGGGTATTTGAAATGATTTTCAAAATACATGCACATACTTCGAAATTCATAAAATATAGTTTGCAAACTCTTAGAGTTGTTTGGAAACTTGTTTTGCATAGTTTTAATGCATGTGTGGTCGACCTGACAAAAGTGTGGACGACCCCAGATCATGCGGTCGACCAGACTTCTCAGAGTATCGTCCGCTGTATGTCCAGATCTCTCTGGAACACTTGCGGATGGTGGAGCGGTCGACCGGACTTCTGAGCTCATCGTCCGCAGGTTGCCCAGAGTTCTCTGGAACATTTGCAGATGATGGTGCGGATGACCCTCCTGATTTGCAGTCGACCGCACTTCTCCTGAGTGGGATTCAAACAGCCATTTTTATGACCGTTGGTGCATACTTATAAATACCCAATCGTTTAAACAACTTATTAACACTACTTTTTGAGCAAAAATCTGATCCTAACACTTCATAGAACCTCTGGAGATTATTTTGAAACCAAATCTTAACATTCATATTGTGAAATTCATCAAAGTGAGATTTATACAAAATAATTGGGGTTCTTGAGCAACTTACAAGAAAACATTACTCAAAGAGGTATTTATGCTTTGCATTGATATATCTTCACATTAAGGTGATTTCATATATCAAACTCTTCTTATTCATATCTTGATTGATTTGTTCAAGGTTGCATTGAGCTTAAAACTCTAAGGGTTAGAGTGAGCCTTGAACCATAGAAAACTGTGTATGTGTTAATAGCATCTTTTTCATTAATTGTTGTAATAGAGATAGGTGTGTAGACAAGGTTATATTGTAAAACTCAAAGTGTTGAGTGAACCTTGGTTGGTTAAGAGGTTTGTGTTGTAAAACCCTAAGGGAATTGGGTGAGCCTCTATTGTATTCTCTCTTACTATATTAGTGAAAGGTTTTGTGAAATCCTTGAGTAGATAGCTCAAGGTAGTGGATTAGGTTTTGTTGGATAAACCGAACCACTATAAATCTTTGTGTTCATTGTTGTTTTTCTTGAACTCATCATTTCATACTTTGGTTGAACACCAAGTGTTTGATATTTGTTATCTTAGAAAGCTTGTTTATTTTAAAAGAGGAAAAATCGGTTAAAACCTAATTCACCCCCCCTCTTAGGTTTTTCAATTGGTATCAGAGCGGGTCTTCTTGTTGATAAGGCTTAACATCCTTGAAGCAAAGATTCTATGGCTCATCTAGATAACACTATGATGGTAGAAGGTTACTCTACTACTAGACCTCCTTTGTTGAATGACACAAACTATAATTTCTGGAAAAATAGAGTTAGAATCTATATATCTTCTCTAAACTATGAATTATGGAATATTGTTGAAAATGGACCCTATGTACCTTTTAAAGTTGTTGATGGTATAAAGATTGATAGAATATCTGAGGAATTTGATGATGAAGATAAAAAGAAAATGACCCTTAATTTTCTTGCCATGAACACTCTTACTTGCGCACTTGATATGAATGAGTATAACAGGGTAAGATGTTGTGAATCTGCACATGAAATGTGGAGACTACTTGAAGTGACTCATGAAGGTACAAACCAAGTAAAGGAAACAAAACTTGGTATGCTTACAAGGGAGTATGAACTTTTCACTATGAAATCAAATGAAAACATCACTGATATGTTTACTCGCTTTACTAACATTATTAACGGTTTAAAAGTGTTTAGCAAGTCTTATTCTATAGGAGAACAAAATATGAAAATACTCAATGCTTTACCAAAGGCTTGGGAAGGCAAAACCACTGCTATGTTGGAAACTCATGATTTGAAGAAGAAACCAGTGGAAGAGCTTATTGGATCACTTCTCACTCATGAGATTAGGATGAAGTGGTTGAATGATCAAGAAAATTATCTCATAATCCCATTTATTAATAACTTAACACATATCCTTACTAACAAAAGGAAATTACTCACAATCCATATTTAATAAATATAAGATTAAATTTATAAACATTAGAACGAAAATTTGAAAGAAATACTCCCCGAAAATATTGAAATTATCCGGACATAATTTCTTTACTAAATTTTACAAAAAGACTTGAAAAACTATTCTAAAAATTCTAAAAATTATATTAATATGAAGATAATAATAAAAGAAAGAAATTACAAAAGAAATGAAGAAGATTGGAGCTAAATTGGTGTCCTAAATGAGAAATGAAGCTAGCATATTTATAGGGAAATTTCTAGGGATAAAATGGTCATTTTGACCTCCGGGGTACTGTAGCAGGTTGACTTGTTGACTTTGACCAGTCGACGGACACTGTTCATGACGTAAGCAGTGACGTCATCATCGACGGTGGTACTATTCACCGGAGTTACTGTTCATCATTTTTTTTTTCTTCTTCATCTTCATCTTCATTTCTTCTTCTTCTTTTTATCTCCAAAATGCACTAGAATACACTGAAAAACTTATAACACAAAGAAATAGAAAGGAAATGTGAAATATATCCATTAAATGACACAATTAACCGATTTTTAAACAAAATATAGTCATTAAGTAGTATAAAAATCAGTTAATTTATGTGTACATCAAATTCCCCCACACTATCTCTTTGCTTGTCCTCAAGCAAAATATAAACACAAAATATACAAGTATAAATAACTTAAATAAGATTAATAAGGTAACAAAGTGTTATATTAATTTCAATACAACTTTCACAATTAACCCCTTTTTATTTGAAAAGAAATTGTGCTCGTGTGCTTGAATATCACTTACAAGTTTAACATTAATATTCAAAGTTAACAAAATGTGACTGTGAAAAACATAAAACCCATAATAAATTTTTTTTTTTTTTTTTTGAAAACATTCTATCAGTATAATGAAAAGATAACAACAAAGTCACTATGTAAATGAAAATACATTCTTAGTTTCTCAACACAACTTATAAGTTTGTAAACTCACATACTATCCACTAATGATGAAAATTTTGGTCGATTTGGGTCAAATAGGACTTTTAAGCTTGTAATGTTAAGCTCGAGATTTGGCTACAAACGAAGGATAAGAATATTCAAAATATTTCAAGAGTTTATATTGAGAATGAATTACTACCTCTTGAAGAAAAATTAGCCATGATATCTCTTCATTTTTCACACTTTTCTATTTTCTTCTTTTTCTTTTCTTTTCTTCTTCTTCTTCTTTTTTTTTCTTTTTTTTTTCTTTTTTTGTTGTTTTTTTTTTTTTGAAGAGATCATATCTATGAGATTTTTTTTTTTTTTTACCTTTTGGTTTTTGACAATATCTCGTAATCCTTTATCAGCAGTGTTCATAACTTTTCAATACAGATTAACACATGTTTAATACATTCTCAATAAAGTATCTGGATAGAAAAGTAATAAACGAGGCTATTTATCAAAGAAATTAAATGGTAATGAAACCATTCATACTTGTTGGCTCAAAGTAGGATCGAGGGATATATATAAGTATGGTTTGTTCAGAAAGGCTCAAACTATTAAAGAATGCCTTATGTCATCCCCAAATCAACCAAGATTTTATTTAAATTTCGTCTCAAGCATGTGAAAGAACAAGTTCTAGTGTGTAGAGAGTGACCTTAAATGTACTAAAACACACAGTAAACTTACATTATCATCAAATCACAATACTAATGTTTTTAACTCTGGGTTTCATAACATAAAAGATTTAGCCACATTAGTTAAATAAGAATATTTTTGTCAAATTGCTAAGATATTCAATTGATTTATTCGAAAAATTTTTACAGAAAGGGGTACAATTATAAAAGGACTGAAAAATTTAACACAAAATTACCTAACATCTTAAAAAGTTATAATACATGCATTATTTATTCAACAAAACAACAAATTATTAAAAACAATGTTTTTAAAGGTGCGGATCAAGAATCAAATGAGTTTAATCACTTGACTCTTTACTCAAACCACCCCCCACACTTGGGAATTACATTGTCCTCAATGTAAAAACACACAAAGTTTTAAAAACAACAACATTATTCCACAGCTTTTAATAAAAAGAAAATAACACACATTTATTTAAAAAGAAAAACTTACAACTTTAACTCTAAATCCATTGAATCTCTTTTTCGCTTGTTACCGGAAATTGACCAGTTAATTGGAGGTACTTCTGGATCTGTCTCTGGTACAAAAGCTACTAATTCATCCAATAGCTCCTTAGTTGTGGGTGCAGATACAATTATTCTTCGTGCTACTGGAGATAGAAGCTTATGTGTAACAGCTATGTCAAGAAATGCTAATAAACCATCAAAGTAGTGATCAACATTTAAAAGACCAATTGGTTTAGTGTGCAGTTTCATGTTAAACCAGAATGTTAAATTGAACAAGCATTCTAAAACCTCATCCTCCTGGTATGACTATGAAAGCATCAGAGTTATGCAACATGAGTGTCATGCGTTCATAAAATGATTTTGTTTGTACCTCATATCCAATTGTTCTGCCATATACTTCTTTCAGAGGAGTAGGAATTACACTTACTGCGAGAACTTTGTTTGGTTGATTTGTTTCAATCTGAACAAGTGTTTGGTATGACTGGTGTGCTTGAGCAACCTCTCCAATTAATCCAGCATTTCCTCCTCCGTATACTAGACCGATCTTTCGATGAGCTAGTACTCTTCCCAATTGGATAGCAGCAGTTAGATGCGAAACAGTAGTACCCACGGTCGTTCCTCCAAACACTGCGATGTTTGTTAGACTTCTGATTGGTGAACCTTCCATAGTAACGACTTCAAAAGTGATTCTGTTACACACTAAAAGGAAAACAAACAAATAAAACAAATCAAAGAAGAAACAAATAAAAACAAGTAGTTGTGGTTGTGGCTCACATCTTCCTCTGGTTTTACGTCCAGTAACGGTTTCAAACACCTTCTATGAGTCGGGGGTATGCTGCTCATCCAACTTTCTTAAAAACTGGCAAACGGGATACCGAAGAGTGTACCGGAGTTGTTCAATTTTGAATTGTTTCCATAACCCGAGAATTTCCATTTGAACGTATCCACTAGAATGCGTATCAAGAGTCAGTTTGATATCATCTAATGACTCTTTACTCAGTCCATTCTTAATGAAAGCAATTTTGTCTTCCCGATTATCGGATAAATACCCAAGTGAACGACAACTGGTATCACAGTTCCATCTAGCACATTTATAACAGACTCTCATTCTTTTACCTCTCCGTTTCTTTGCATAACTACTCTTCCCCAACCCAGGTGGACGTTTGGGAAAAGCTGGATGTTCACCACTAATTCGGACCTTAGCTTCAATTATCCACCTAATATTCTCAGGCATTCCAATGGATACTAGTAATTTGATACGCTCCAATCTCATCAGATAGATTTTTCTCAAATAATTAATAGGGAGCAATGGATAGTATCTTCTCATTTTCATTAAAGAATCATCCATTATGTAACAAAGAGATAGAAAGAAAGAAGGGATGGAAAGACAAACTAAAATGTAAAAACGAAAGAAATACCTTGCAGATGGAATTTACTCTTGAAAGGAAATTAGCAGAAATCGTTTGGTGATTCGTTCAACAATTAAGCAGGCTATTTAAAGTCGTGTTTAATCACTGTTGGACATTTAATTAACTTAAATACGCCGTCTTTCAGTATCCGAGAAGACGCGTATTCAACAATTTCTGCTAGGCCTGCAAGCTAAAAAGTGAAAAAGGAAAATCAAACAATTCAAAAGTATTAAAGAAAACGATGGGTTGCCTCCCACATAGCGCCCTTGTTTAACGTCTTAGACTCGACGAGCACAGATTTCAATTCCTTTCTTGTGGTGGGTCTTCAAAAGCAACGGAATCGATAATTTGTCCGACAAAACCTTCATGAAAAGGTTTAAGGAGATGACCGTTCACTTTGAAAATTTTGCTCGTTTGAAGACTTTTTATCTCCACTGACCCGTGATTAAAGATATTAATGATAACAAATGGGCCAATCCACCTTGACTTTAGCTTTCCTGGAAACAGTCACAGACGAGAATTATAGAGTAGAACCTTATCACCAATATTGAAATTTTTCCTTGAAAGATTTTTGTCATGGTAATATTTCATCTTTTCTTTTGCAATCCAGGAATTAACATATGCATCATTTCTAATCTCTTCTAGTTCTTGAATCTGCAGTTTTCGATTAGATTGTGCATCATCAAGATTAAGATGACATTGTTTAATGGCCCAAAATGCCTTATGTTCTAATTCCACAAGTAGATGACAGGTTTTACCATAAACCAATCTAAATGGTGACATACCAATAGGGGTTTTGAATGCAGTTCTATATGCCCAAAGAGCATCTCCCAATCGAAAGCTCCAGTCTTTCCTATTAGGATTGACTACTTTAGCTAGAATAGACTTAATTTCCCTGTTAGAGATTTCAGCAAGTCCATTTGTTTGAGGATGATAGGCAGTAGAAACCTTATGAGAAACATGATATTTTTTAAACAGAGTTTCCACTGCCTTGTTGCAAAAATGCGTACCTCTGTCACTGATGATGGCCTTTGGAATTCCAAATCTATGGAATATGTTGTCTTTGATAAATGTCACAACTGCTTTGGAATCATTCGTTTGAGTGGCTTTAGCTTCAATCCATTTGGACACATAATCCACTGTAAGCAAGATGTAAGTATTTCCAAAAGACGAAGGAAAAGGTCCCATGAAATCAATACCCCATACATTAAAAAGTTCACAAACTAAGATAGTTTTCAAAGGCATTTCATCTCTCTTGGATATATTACCAACTCTTTGACATTCATTGCAAGATTTAACAAAGTAATATGCATCTTTGTTAAGAGTAGGCCAATAAAATCCACTTTCCAGAATTTTTCTAGCAATTCGTTTTAGTCCAAAATGACCTCCACATTCAAAAGTATGACAAAAATTCAATATGGATTGAATTTCGATATTTGGAACACATCTGCGTATGACATTGTCTGCGCAGCTTTTGAAAAGGTAGGGGTCATCCCAAAGGTAGTATTTTGAGTCATTCCTAATTTTATCCTTTTGAGGCTTAGATAAATGATTTGGAAATACTTTTGTAACAATATAATTAACCATATCAGCATACCAAGGTATAATTCCATGCAATGCATAAAGATGCTCATCAGGAAATAAATCAGAGATAGGAGATACTTCCCCGTCATATGTCAGTCGACTCAAATGATCAGCAACAAGATTCTCTGCTCCCTTCTTATCTCGGATTTCAAGGTCAAATTCCTAGAGTAAGAGAATCCATCTCAGTAGTCTTGGTTTAGACTCCTTCTTCTTTAACAGGTACTTTAGAGCTGCATGATCTGAATAAACAATCACTTTTGTTCCCAACAGATAAGATCTAAATTTTTCTAGAGCAAAAATAACAGAGTAGAGTTCCTTCTCAGTTGTGGTATAATTGCATTGGGAATCATCAAGTAATTTAGATGCATAATATATCACATGAGGAACTTTATCTATTTTCTGACCTAGAACAGCTCCAACTGCTTTGTCACTAGCATCACACATTATCTCAAAAGGAAAATTCCAATTAGGGGGTTGAATGATAGGTGATGAAATCAATTTCTCTTTCAACAGTTTAAATGCATGTTTACAACCTTCATCAAAATTGAATTTATGTTCTTTTTGTAATAGCTTGCATAAAGGTTGAACAGTTTTAGAGAAATCCTTAATAAACCTTCTATAGAATCCAGCATGGCCTAAGAAGGATCTTACCTCTCTTACCGTAGAAGGATAAGGAATAGACTTAATCACATCAATCTTGGCTTTGTCAACAGCCAGTCCTTTTGGTGAAACTACGTGCCCTAAAACAATTCCTTGTTCTACCATAAAATGACACTTTTGATAATTGAGAACAAGGTTAGTTTCAACACAACGTTTAAGCACAAGTTCTAAATTTTCTAAACATGAATCAAATGAATTTCCATAAACAGTGAAATCATCCATGAAAATTTCAATGATATTCGTGACAAAATCAGAAAATAAGGACATCATGCATCTTTGAAATGTAGCAGGTGCATTGCATAGACCAAAAGACATTCTTCTATAAGCATAAGTACCGAATGGGCATGTAAAAGTAGTCTTACCTTGGTCTTCTGGGGCAATAGCAATCTGAAAATAACCAGAATAACCATCAAGGAAACAATAATGAGAACGACCAGATAGACGTTCTAACATTTGATCCATGAAAGGAAGGGGAAAATGGTCTTTCCTAGTGGATGCATTAAGTTTCCTGTAGTCTATACAGACTCTCCAACCATTTTGCACTCTAGTAGGAACTTTCTCACCTTCAGAGTTCTCCACAATAGTTATTCCACTTTTCTTTGGAACAACATGCACAGGACTTACCCAATGTGAATCTGTGATTGGATAGATGACACCAGCATCAAGAAGTTTAAGAATTTCAGCTTTTACTACTTCCATCATATGAGGGTTTAGTCTCCTTTGTGACTCTCTGGTTGGTTTAGCTCCATCTTCTAACAATATACGGTGCATGCATGTTGATGGGCTAATACCTTTAATGTCGGCTAAAGTCCAGCCGATGGCAGTTTTGTTGTCCCTAAGCATAGAAACTAACCTCTCTTCTTGGGAAGATGAGAGATTGTTAGCAATAATAACAGGTAAAGCATTACCTTCACTCAAATATGCATATTTCAAATGAGAAGGTAAAGCTTTAAGCTCAAGTGACGGGGGACAAACAACAGATGGTAAAATTTTATCATGTGAGCTAGGTAATGCAATTTTAGAATTACTAACAGGACATGCAGATAAATCCTTGACAACTTGTTTAAGTTCATTATCACATTCCACAGATAAAGTGTCAAGAATATTTTCATCTATGCTCAAGTTCATAATGGATTGCATCATTTCAGTGTAGCTCAAATCAAATGTATCTTCAATAAGTGGATCTATAATATCCACAACAGAAACTGTAGAACATTCATCAGAAGGGTACTTCATAGCATCAAATATGTTAAAAGAAATTTTATCACCATCAAATTCCATTGATAAAGTACATTCATTTACATCAATCTTAGTTCTAGCAGTTTTCAGAAATGGTCTACCTAACAGAATAGGTGACTGTGATGAACAAGTATTTTGGCTATCCTCGGTTTTTAAAATGTAGAAATCTGCAGGGAATACTAAATCATTGACTTTAACCAGTACATCTTCTATTACTCCTTCTGGATAAGCCACAGACCTATCAGCTAACTGAATAACAATTCTAGTCGGCTTCATTGGTCCCAAATTTAAAGAGTTATAGATTGTATACGGCATGACATTAATAGAGGCTCCTAAATCTAGCATACAACCTGAGACTACCTTATCACCAATTGTACAAGGGATAGCGAACATACCTGGATCTTTTTGCTTTGCAGGAAGTTTTTGTTGGAGAACAGCAGATACACATTCCCCCACACTGATTCTCTCGTTACCTTTAAGCTTCTTCTTGTTGGTACAAAGTTCTTTTAGGAACTTAGCATAACGAGGAATCTGTCTTATTGCATCCAAAAGAGGAATGTTGACTTCAACTTTCTTGAAGATTTCAAGAACATCTTTCTCTTCCTCATCTTTTTTGTTCTTAGTTAACCTATTAGGGAAAGGAGGACTTACCTTGGGAATAGAAAAGAAGATTCTCCTATTTGAGGAACTTTGTCGGAAGATGCTAGGCTTGAAATAGGTGTTTTCTCCGTGCCTTTATTTTCCTCTGGTCTCTTGGATTCTTCCAACACTTTACCACTTCTTAGTGTTACGGCACTAGCATTCTCTCTGGGATTGAGTGGTTGTGATGGAAGTTTATTGAAAAGCTGTGTTTTCAATTGACCTAACTCAGAAGCCATTTGTCCTACCTGATTCTCCAAGTTGTGAATGCTGGACTTTGTATCCTTTTGGAAGGACATGGTATCTCTTTGAAAAGATATAGAACTTGAGGCTAGAGATTTTACCATATCTTCTAAAGACATACTCTGTTGTTGGTTATGAGGAGGTTGAGGAGGATTTTGGTGTTGATTAGGAACAAAACCTGGTGGGTTCATTGGTGGCCTAACCCCTTGGTTACTCCATCTAAAGTTAGGATGGTCTCTCCACCCTTCATTGTATATGTTGGAGAATGGATTGTGTCTTCTCTGAGGTTGGTTCTGAAAATTACCCATGGCATTGGCTTGTTCCTCTTGAAATAGTGTAGGACAAGAATCTGTAGGATGGTCATTGCCTAAACAAATTCCACATGCTTTTACTAGTAAATTGATTCTTTTCCCAACTAATTGACCAACTAAATTGGTAAGATGATCTAATATTTGCTCAATTTGTGTAGATGATGATGATGATGATGCATCTACTTCATTAACTTTCCTGACAGTATCATTCCTGGTGTTAAAAGATTGTGAATTAGCAGCCATGTTTGCTATTAATTCACGTGCAGCTTGTGGGGTTTTATCTGAAAGAGCACCACCACTAGCAGCATCATTTGTCATCCTATCATAAGAAATCAAACCCTCATAAAAATATTGAATTAATAATTGTTCAGGTATTTGATGATGAGGACAACTAGCACATAATCTTTTAAATCTTTCCCAATATTCATACAATGTTTCACCAGTTTGTTGTCTTATGCCACTTATGTCTTTACGGACTGTTGCAGTTCTAGATGCAGGATAATATTTAGCTAGAAAAGCTCTTTGCATACCAGTCCAATCTTGAATAGATCCCGAAGGCAAATCATATAACCAATCTTTTGCACTATTTTGTAAACTAAAAGGAAAAGAACGCAGTTTAATAACTTCATCTCTTGTACCTTCTTGTTTCAAATTAGTGCAAATAACATGAAATTCCTTAATGTGCCTTAGTGGATCCTCTCCAGGTAATCCATTAAAAGTTGGCAAACATTGTATAAAACCAGTATGCATTTTAAAATTAGCATCAACTTGTGGAAAAATAATGCATAAAGGTTGTTCATCAAGAGTGGGAGCAGTGAGTTCTTTCAGAGATCTTTGATTCAAAACCATATTTAAAAGATAAGTAGGAAGAATATCACCAGAAATAAGTTGGGTATCCGGTTGATTTTCTGCCTTGCCTTCTTCAAGATCCGTAGCTTGTTCTCTGATCTCAACTGGTGTTTTACTCCCTTGTCCTTCTCCGGTGATCTTACCACTTCTTAAGTGCATACAACAATGAACTTGTTGTTTAGTGTCACCAAAGGAATGAAATTTGTAACAAAAGAAAAAGATTAATAATTTAATAGAAGAAATTAAAACAAATCCCCAGCAACGGCGCCAAAATTTGACGAAGCCTGTCGTCCGGCTCTCAAATTTAAACCTAACAATTCCTATGTAGATAGGGAAAGTAGGGATCGAATCCACAGAGATTTGTCAACTCTTAAATTAAAATCATTAATCGGAAAGGGTTTTGGGGGGTTTTTGGTATTTTGAGAATAGAATTAAAAAGGAATTTGGAATATAAATGATATAAAAAAACGTTAGCAAGGAATTAGTATCAAGTTATATTTTTAATGGGATTAATCATAGATCAAGACATTATTAAGTAATTGGTTTTAGAATCCCGATCAGCTCAGACAGATTCCTATCCTTACAAATTAGATTAATCTCTAATTTAATTAAACACCACTACCAACCAGCGTGTATAGGATGTTCAATCAAATTGCATTAAGTAAATAAGGCATCACCAACATTAAATTGTATATAACAATCAGCTTAATTATATACAATTTAAATTATATAATTCCACTACTAATTTAATTAAGCCAAGAGCTGCAACTCAATTAAATTAGTAGATGCCACTTGAATCATTAATACAAGATTAATAATCCTAGCCATATAATCACGTTTATTAATTGGATTGTCAATCCAATTAATTCACATAATTATATTAATTAAAACAGGAATTACATAAATACTTAATTAATATATAGATATAAGTATATTAATAAATATACAAATATATATATATATATATAAAGAAAGATTGGATTTATATTAAATAAACAAATTAGGCGGTTCAACCGGCCATTTAAATAAATTAAACTAAAAGTATGGAGGCTCGGCCTTCCATAAAAAAAAAGAATTAAAGACATAAAAATATATTAAACTAGTTAGGAGGCTCGGCCTTCCATAATACATAAAATAAAATACATAAAAGTAAATTAAACTAATAGGTGGCTCGGCCATCCATTTGCGATATTTAAAGTGCATAAATCAAAATAAATAAAGACTAGGCGGGTAAACCGACCATAAGTCCAGTTAAATAAATCCAAATAGAAATTAAGTACAAAGAAAATTATCTCATAATCCCATTTATTAATAACTTAACACATATCCTTACTAACAAAAGGAAATTACTCACAATCCATATTTAATAAATATAAGATTAAATTTATAAACATTAGAACGAAAATTTGAAAGAAATACTCCCCGAAAATATTGAAATTATCCGGACATAATTTCTTTACTAAATTTTACAAAAAGACTTGAAAAACTATTCTAAAAATTCTAAAAATTATATTAATATGAAGATAATAATAAAAGAAAGAAATTACAAAAGAAATGAAGAAGATTGGAGCTAAATTGGTGTCCTAAATGAGAAATGAAGCTAGCATATTTATAGGGAAATTTCTAGGGATAAAATGGTCATTTTGACCTCCCGGGTACTGTAGCAGGTTGACTTGTTGACTTTGACCAGTCGACGGACACTGTTCATGACGTAAGCAGTGACGTCATCATCGACGGTGGTACTATTCACCGGAGTTACTGTTCATCATTTTTTTTTTCTTCTTCATCTTCATCTTCATTTCTTCTTCTTCTTTTTATCTCCAAAATGTACTAGAATACCCTGAAAAACTTATAACACAAAGAAATAGAAAGGAAATGGGAAATATATCCATTAAATGACACAATTAACCGATTTTTAAACAAAATATAGTCATTAAGTAGTATAAAAATCAGTTAATTTATGTGTACATCACATTGTCATTGATCCTTGCAACTTCAAAAGGACCATCTCCTCGTGGTTGAAGCTTTGAACGCCTTTGAATAGGAAACCTTTCCTTGCGTAAATACAACCATAACCCAATCACCAGGCTCAAAAATCATTTTCTCTCTTCTATGATTTCTTTGAGTCATCACTTGCTGATTTCTTTTCTCAATATTTTGCTTGACTGTTTCATGAATTTTTCGCACATATTCTGCCTTTTTAGCTCCATCAAAATTAACTTGTTCATCCAAAGGTAAAAAAGATAAATCTAATGGTGTTAAAAGATTAAAACCATAAACAATCTCAAAATGAGGTAAACAATTATATGCAAACTCCTAGGAATGCAATCTCAAAATAAGGTAAAAATGAGGTAAACAATAATAGGAATGCGCATTCCTATTTTATGCAAACTCTACATGAGGTAAACAATCATCCCATGATTTCAGATTCTTTTTAATGATAGCTCTCAATAATTGTTCTAAAGTTCTATTCACTATCTCAGTTTGTCCATCAGTTTGTGAATGACAAGTAGTACTAAACAGCAATTTAGCTCCTAATTTTACCCACAAAGTTTTCCAAAAGTAAGATAAAAATTTAGCATCTCTATCACTCACATTGGACTTAGGTATACCATGCAAACGATTGGCTTTCTTCCTTGTAAAAGGACAGCACCAATACCAACTCCCAAGCATCACATTCAATTTCAAAAGTGTTATCAAAGTTAGGTAAAGCAAAAATAGGAGCATAAGTTAATTTTGCCTTTAACATATTAAATATTCTTTCTTGTTCATCCTCCATTTAAATTCGGCATTTTTTTTTATAACTTCAGTTTAAAGGGCAGTAATGCTAGAAAAATCTTTAACAAGCCGTTTATAAAAACTTGTTAAACTATGAAAACTTTTAACTTCCCTCACATTCTTAAGTGTTGACCAGGTTTCAATAGATTTAACCTTTTCATTATCTACTTCAATTCCATGTTGACTAACAACATATCCTAAAAATATAACTTTAGGCTCACAAAATGAACATTTAGCAAGCTTAGCATACAATTTTTGTTCTCGCAAAGCACCAAAAACAGCTTTAACATGCAAAATATGATCATCGAGTGATTTGCTATACACAAGTATATCATCAAAGTAGACAACAACAAATTTCCCAATAAAGCTACGCAAAACAAGGTTCATTAATCTCATGAAAGTACTAGGTGCATTAGTTAATCCAAAAGGCATAACTAACCATTCATATAAACCATATTTGGTCTTAAAAGCAGTTTTCCATTCATCTCCAATTCTCATACTAATTTGATGATAACCAGTCATTAAATCAATCTTAGAGAATATGCAGGCACCATGTAATTCATCTAACATACCATCTAAACGAGGAATAGGGTGGCGATACTTTACCGTAATTTTGTTAATTTCTCGACAATCAACACACATTCGCCAAGAATCATCTTTTTAGGCACCAACAGCATAGGTATTGCACATGGACTCATATTTTCTCTTATCAAACCCTTAGACAACAATTCATCCACTTGTCTTTGTAACTCCTTGGTTTCTTCAGGATTGCTTCAATAAGCTGGTCGATTTGGAATTTGTGTTCAAGTAATGAAGTCAATTTGGTGTTCAATCCCTCTAAGTGGTGGCAATCCTTCTAGCATAGTTTCGGGAAACAATTCTTCATATTCCTGCAATAGAGTTTGAAAAGAACTAGGAAGAGAAGAGAGATTTAGGTTAGAAGAAATAGTTAAATTCGCTCATTTTGCATGTGCCATCTCAAGATTCTTTTTCTCATGGCACATCCCTTCTGTTTTCTCTCATTTTTCCTCTTTTTTCTCACAGCTCTCCTTTTGCTCGTGCATCTTCTTTTTCTTTTTTGCACTCTCACATTCACTCAATATTTTCTGATCTTCAAACACCTTTTTTGGTGACATTGACATCAACTTAATAGGTCACCCATCCATCACAGAAGAATATCGATTAGTGAAGCCATTATGCATAACTCACCTATCAATAGCCAAGGTCGTCCCAATAATATATGAGTAGCATGCATGAGAACGACATCACATAAAACCCAATCAGAATAACGTCCAATTGAAAAAGATATCAATGATTGCCTTGTAATCCGAAAATCTCCAGTGTTGTTCAGCCATTGCAATCTATAGGGATTAGGGTGTTTAGTTGTTTTCAATCACAATTTATCAACTAAACTAGCAGTAACAACATTAGTACAACTACCTCCATCAATGATCATGCTATACAATTTATCATGTATGATGCATCTAGTATGAAATATGTTTTCACATTGTACCTCATCCACCTTGGATTGGATGCTTAGTGCTCGTCTTGTAACCAAGCTGAAAACTGCTCATTGAGGGGTTGTTTCTCCATCATATGCTTCCTCTAAATCTTCTGTTAATAGTGGCATGTCACTGTAGTCAAAATTATCTCCCTTATCTTCACTCACCACTTCTCCATTTCGTATAACCATCATCTTTGCAGTAAGACATTGGGCTTGCCTATATTCATATCCCAAGCATCTAAAGCACTTCAAATCTCTCAAAAAACCCTTAGATTTATTATCCTTAGGTTGTACTTTTGTTGTAGAAACATCTTTACTTTTGTTTCCTTCAAATCTGCCCTTGAATTAGAATCTCCATCTTTATTGCCCTCCCAATTTCACTTACATGAAGAAGAAGAAGTCAAACCAGATTTGTTCCTCATCTTCAATTGTTTCTCAACCTTAATTGCCATGTGTACCATATCCTCAAAATCACATAATGATGCAATTCAACCAGTTAGCAATGTCACGATTTAACCATAAAGAAATCGTGTCCTAGTAACCTCATTGTCCTTCTCAATATTGGCTCAAATCATAGCCATTTCCATCTCTTGATGATACTCTTCAACACTCTTTGATCCTTGGTTCAGTGTCTGTAAAAGATTGTACAACTCTTTATAATAATGTTGTGGTAGAAATCTCCTCATCATAATTGCTTTCATTTCAAACCATTAAGATATTGAACCTCTCCATTCCTACGCCTAGAAGTTGATAGCTGATCCCACCACACACTTGCATAATCAGTGAAACCTACAACACCCAATTTTGCCTTCTTCTCTTAAGTGTAGTTATGACATTCAAACACTGTTCGACCTTCTTTTCTCAATCTAAATATGCTTCTGGATTGCTCTTGAATCTTGCCTTGAAAAGATTGATTGTCATCTTGATGACCACAAGTTCCCATCTTTAGATTTTTCTTTGTTGAAATGTGTAGAATCTGTGTCAAATTCATCTTCTAATTCATGCATGAGATTTCATTTTGTTACTCCAGATTGAGCACGACTTGAAGTGTCTTGCTCAATTCTCCCCATTCTTTTTTCATTTCTGGTTGTCACTAGGAAGATCTTCTTGTTGTGACATCTTTGCATCATTCCTTGTATCGCCTCTAAGGTAGTCTATCTTTTGATTCCATGATGTAAAAAACCTGCAATAAGATGTTAGAAAAGAAAAAATCCTAACTAACTTTCCCTCATATGTTTCACTCACTGCTTTTAATCCCTCTATTGATCTCTTCTCCCAATTTGACCACACAACAGCCTCTCTTGAAGTTCTAATTTGAGCTAAGCCTTTACTATCACTAAGAAATGAGTTCTTAGCCTTTGCTAACCAAACTCAAACAAAAAAAATAGATCTTTGGTGAAAAGAATGAATCTGTAATCCCTCTAATTTGTAAGCATTGTCATTGATCCTTGCAACAACTTGAAAATGACCATCTCCTCGTGGTTGAAGCTTTGAAAGTCTTTGCATAGGAAACCTTTCCTTGCATAAATGCAACCATACCAATCACCAGGCTCAAAAATCACTTTCTTTCTTCCATGATTTCTTTGAGTCATCACTTGCTGATTTCTATTCTCAATATTTTGTTTGACTATTTCATGAATTTTTCACACATATTCTACATTTTTAGCTCCATCAAAATTAACTTGTTCATCCAAAGGTAAATGAGATAAATCTAATGGTGTTAAAGGATTAAAAAAACCATAAACAATCTCAAAGGTGAATAATTAGTAGAGGAATGCGCACTCCTATTATATGCAAACTCTACATGAGTAAACAATCATCCATCCCATGATTCTCAGATTCTTTTTAATGATAACTCTCAATAATGTCCCAAAGTTCTATCTCACTACCTCAGTTTTGTTTCATCAGTTTGTGGATGACAAGTAGTACTAAACCAATTTAGTTCCTAATTTTACCCACAAAGTTTTTCAAAAGTAAGATAATTTAGATATTAGCACTCACATCACTCACAAGGGACTTAGCACATACCATGCAAACTAACTATTTCTTTAAAAAAACAAATCAGCAACATGTGAAGCATCATCAGTTTTATGACATTGAATGAAGGGTGCCATTTTAAAAAGCCTATCAACTACTACAAATATACTATCAAATCCACGGCAGGTTCTAGGTAAACCAAGAACAAAATCCTAGACACATCTATCCAAGGTGCATGTGACCCAGGTAAGGGGGTGTATAAACCATGCGAATGCACTTTAGATTTAGCTTGCAAACATGTAATACAATTAGCACAATACTTAGAAACATCTAATCACATATTAGGCCAAAGAAGTACTCCTGCAGTACTCTGCAAAACATCTAAAGTCTTGGATATGCCAAAGTGTCACATTAAACCCCTTCATGTGCTTCACGAATAAAAAATAATCGCATAGAACACTTAGGAATGCAAAGTTGTCTCATACGAAATAGATAACCATCATGCCTATAGAACTTATCAAAACCAGCATTCTCGCATGCATTATAAACATTACTAAATTCGCTGTTTTTTCTCATACAATTTTTTAATATGCTCAAAAACCTAACAATTTAGCATCTAAATGGTACCAAGATTGGAAATATGGCTACCCATAATCTAGTATAATGGGCCAAGAACATGCTTTACTTAGGTGGATTAGATGTATCTATTTTACTACCCTGGTTTGGTGTGATTTTTTAAATCCTTCTTTTTGTAAGAAACAAATGAGGAATCCCTTGGAGACTTTTTGAAACTCCTAACTTTCTGTAAATTATTCAATGTAATTCCATTGTAAATTATTGGGAGTCTTAAAAGGTTAAGATGAGTTGAATGCTATATTTATGAAGTTAAACGTTTGAATTATTAAACAAGATTTACAAAACTTGTAACATTTTGAGTCTTTAAATTAGAATCTCTATAGTCTTTAAACATGTAACTTGTCTATAAATGGTCTTCTTGGGAGAGCTTTATTGGAAAAATTTCTCTCTACAAGTCTTAAAACTTGTTTAAATCTTTCTTATTAAATAGGATTAGAGGAGTGAAAATTCATTGTATCTTCTAATACCATCATCTTATACTAGAGTAATTGCTCTAATTCTTTTGCACACAATCGAGAGCAAATGTAGCCTAAAGGAAACTGTAATTTCCTACATGATTTGAAGGCATTTAATTTTTCTATTCAACTCTCTTGCAGTTTCCTTGACAATCTTTAGGCTATAATTGTGATTACAATAATGATACTACCTAGGATGGCATAATAGGCAGGTGGGTTGAAGATCCTATCTCCAACACTGCCTCCAATTCTAAATAATGTACTCGTCCCCTTATCCATCACCAAAAGAACCTTGTTGAGTATACCCACTACTGTCCCTGTGGGTATTCAGCCAAATTCATCCCCGTCCGCAACAAAGTATATCCTAATTTTACTCACATATACACCACCAATTATCATTTTGTACTCATCCCACTTATTTAATTTATTTTTTTAAAATGATGCAAATATACAATAAATATAAAATGATGAAATAAATATTATTAAACAAGAAGTCATCATTCTAATCTAAACAAGTTCATAAAAAAATTTAAATGTCCAAAATAAAAATAAAAAACAATATTATTTAAACGTATACATGGCAAATAGCTTATTTGAGAATATAATGTACTCTTGATTTGCTTCTTTGTTTTTGCAGAAAATGAAGAAATTTAATGGAATTTAGCGGTTCTGAGTGGATTCCAGATTATCCGTGGAATAGGACCATGGTGGATTACAATAGATTCCTTTGATTGAGCTTTGTCCGGTGATGTAATTGTTCAATAATTAAGTGTTGCATTATTGGAGGCTACCTTGAATATTGATTTCATTTTTTTTTCATTTTCATTATATTTTTTTAATATACTAATATATATATATATATATATATCAAAATTCATGAAAAAAAAAGTATACAATTCCATGCATAATTTACAAAATACATACAGGATAATAAATAAAGTAACAAAAAACATTTAGAATATTAATGAAATACAAAATACATCCATAAATATGGAAAATACAAAATACATAAAAAATAATCATATTCGAAATTGTGACCAAAATTATAATCGTAAATCCAAATCAAAGTCATTATTTCCTTTTGTGATTGTTACTTTGATAGGATGTATTAAAATTGACCAATTAATTATAAATTTAGGGATTTCATGATTGATGAGAGGAACAAATGTCTCTAATTTGAACATCATTCATACAAAAAGGTTAGTGAAATAAAAAGTCTTCTTGAAAAGGTGATATAAACCTATTTTCAACGGCCTTATCAAGAAATATCATAGAGTATAAAAACAATTATTACATTAAACAAAACATTAGATTTATATGTAAATTTAAGTTCAATCAAGAAAGTATGTTGAAAATTTGCTCTAACATGTCGTAACCCCCAAGTATTACTATGAATGTATCTCCAAAATGGCACTAAATTACCTGAAAAACTTATAAACAGAGAATAGAAATGAAATGTGAAATATATCCATTAA
This sequence comes from Apocynum venetum, assembly GCA_019593545.1. NCBI lineage: Eukaryota > Viridiplantae > Streptophyta > Magnoliopsida > Gentianales > Apocynaceae > Apocynum > Apocynum venetum. The sequence continues at coordinate 29,383 of SRSM01000308.1, forward strand.
ATGACACAATTAACCGAATTTTAAAAAATCTAGTCATTAATAGTATAAAATCAGTTAATTTATGATGTACATCA
>SRSM01000309.1:0-55965 GCA_019593545.1 Apocynum venetum
TGGTGTTGAAATCCTTCAATAAGAACAGCTTTTGTTCTTATTTTCTCCTTTTTCTAGGAGGTTGGGAAGGAAGTTTCCCATGGTTGGCACATTAACAATTTCAAGGAATCATAACTCAATCTTTGTAACCGTTCAGTTAGGATATGGATATTATATCTAGGGATTTTGGGCACATCAACTTGATTGAGGGGCTACCAAACTTATTATATATTGATATTAAGTAATTAAATAGATATAAAGAGAGTTTTGAAGATGAGATTATTTTATTTGCATTATATACATAGATAGTAAGAATTCCTAATTCAGCATTTTACTAATTATCATCTAGCATATATCTGCACAAAATCGAATCAATTATGTATAGATATTAAGTAAGCAATAGCTTTATTGATTATTATTGCCTAGCAATGATCTGGATGAAGATTTGATGATTGTTGATGCATGTAAAATTTAATGGTCTTATCTTTGCTAACTTGACCCTAGAATGCTACTCGTAGTTTAGCACCAACAACCTCGGTGGTCACACCTATGGTATCTTTTCTGTGCTATCAGGATAGTCAGAAATGCCTTTGTCTTAACTTCCCTGCAAATAAAGCTACCAATATCAGACACAAATGAAGTGGCATACAGTCTCAAGAGTCAGGAGAATTAGATTGGCTTCAGGCTGCTGATAGTTCCACCTTTTCACTTGAACATGGCTTTGCTGAGGGGTGAAAATGAGAGGAAGTAGGAAATTCCTCTGCATGCCTCTTCCTTTACCCCTCCCACACCAAACAAGATAAACATAAACAAAATACTTTTCACTTAGTTGAATAAATCCTTCTTTTCCCCGTCTGTCTTCACCTTTCTTTCCACGAAAGGATCAAGGATTATTGTATTTAGCCAAAACATATTACACGTCTATAAAGTAAGCTACCATAATGTGTGTTTAACTTGAATCCCTCTATGCATGAGAAAGGCGACATTATAGCATAAATAACCATTATTATTGTTGACAGCCCTGATTTATGGGCTATACATCATGTCACATATTGTTCTCTTTCTAAAATAGGTCACACTCTGACAACATGTGAATTCTTTCTTGCAGTCCCTTCTTTGTGATCCAAACCCAAATTCTCCTGCAAATTCTGAAGCTGCTCGCATGTTCAGTGAGAATAAGCGTGAATACAACCGCAGAGTTAGGGAAATTGTGGAGCAGAGCTGGACTGCAGACTGACAAGTCGGTAAGGCCTGCAAGGATAGTTGTTGATTTGCATCCTTAGTCTACTGGCCTGTTTAAGTAATCTACAGTTTGGAAAATCTTGTACTGGATTTCTTGAAGTGGAACTTGTTTCTTTCAGTCCTATCTTAGTAGTTATTAGTACAATTTATTTTGTATGACATTGTATTGTGTCGCCTAGCTTCTGTAAAGTAGATATTGCTGTAGTATTTCACCTTCCAAAGATAGCAGCAAACATATTTATTCCTTTAAAAGTCACTGTAATATGGTATAAGTTGCTAGAAAACTTCCTGTTTCTGCATACTTCTATATTCACTAGTCAAATTATGTTTTGATGATTGGTGAAGAACTGGCTATTGAGACATGTGTTTTCAATGGGATTATACTCTGGTTAGAATAATTTGTTGCGCACAGGGCCATTTGCTGAAGAAAGAGCATTAGCTACTCTGATGCCAACCCCAAATTAGATGTTTGTCATTCCCAATATTAGGTAGAGGAATGGGCAAGGAGAAGTATAAACTATGTGTTTAACTTGCACTGGGTTTGAACCAAAACATCACTTAAAGATAAGGGATCAAATTCTTCTTTTCCTTTGAACTTTCTACATAAATGAGAACTCTCTACGTTCTTTCTTTTATTCATGAAGATGAGCTTTGTTCACGAATAATATTGTTAATATATAATATTTTTTTATATATTATATATAATATATTTTTATATTATGTAAAGATAAAAAGTATTTTAATATATTTATTGAACGTTATATCATTATATGGTGTATTTGATTAAATATTACGGTGTGAACTAATTGAATGATTTGCATGATTCTTAATTATTTAGTCACCTATTTTAATAAAATTTAAAAGGAAAAATTGGAAAATGAAGTTCAAGCTTGAATTAATTAAACAATTCAAATTTGATTGTTTAGATTAAATGAGCGGAATATAAACAAACGAATACAAAGAAAAATTTTAATTCAAATTTTAATTGAACAATTTAATAGTGTTCAACTATTATTCAAGCACAAGCACACAATTTGAATTAGAAGTTTGATTTGACTCATTCGATTAAAATATAAATGAGGTTAATAAATGTTACGATTTAGAATAGTTTTTGCCAAAAAAAAGGATGGATTCATTGACTTTCTTAATTTTAAGAAAAAAACTTTTGTGCTTTTCTTGTTTTATGTTTACTAAAAGATTTGTTTCTGAAAGTTCAAAATCATGAACAATGCAGGTCATTCCAGACTCATCTTATACGGATAATAGCTGGAGTTCATCATCAACTGCGACTACAAGTTTGCCAAAAAGTAAAGTAAATCAAAACTCAAAATTTATCAAACTAGAATTTACCATTGCTCCCCCTCTACCCCCACCCCCCCCCCCCAAAAAAAAGGAACAGAAAGTTCCTCTAGTCTCCTTCTTAGGGGCATCTCACTAAACGTATTACACTTGAAGGATTTGATTAGATATGAAAATTATCGGTAAAAAGTGGTGATAATTGAAAAGGATAATCCTTATATTAGGAGAAATAATTTAGGAAAATTAGCAAGTTTCATCCTAAACTAATTTTGATTTTCAAGATAGGTCCCTTCTCTTTATTTGCATATGCTAGGTTCCTGAACTATTTTCACATTAATATATTAGGCCCTTTTATCTACTTTTTTACTGTTTTGTAGCTGTTTAAAAATGATAAATTGTCATTTCATATGAAATTCGTAAGTATCACAAAATAGCTCTCTTCTCTTTATTTTTCACTTTATAAATCTCCGAACTATTTTTGTACTGAGAGTTTGGTCATTCCAATCACATTTTGACCATTTGAGGCATGTGGTAACCATTAAAAAGGAAAAATTGTCATTTCATATAATTTTTCCTTCCAAATAAAGCCCAGCACAACCCTTTCAAAACTACTTCCTCCAAATTTATAAATTAGTTGGGCTACTAAACTTGTGAATTTCATATGAAATAACAATTTTATTATTTTTAAACTGTTATAAAATGATGTAACCGTCAAAAAGTTGACGGAAGGACCTAACTTGTTAACATGAAATAGTTTAGAGACTTACGTATACAAAATAAAGAGAGAAAACCTATTCTGAAAATGGAAATTAGTTTCGAGAAAAACTTGCTAATCTTCCAATAATTTATCATAATGAAAGTTTACATTTTTGTTAATGCAACTTAAGTTTTCTACTAAATTCAATATTTAATTCAATAAGATTTTTACTGCGTTTAGGTTTTCCAAAACTTATTTTGAAATGAGCTTATAATCAACTTAAATGAATAAACAGTCATTAAGTTAACTGAATAATATTGCTCTTTCAATAACTGGTTAACGTGGGAAAAAATTCTAAATTTTTATCAGCTTCATTTTCCTAAATGGGAGAAGGAATGAATTGGGTTAACAAATAATGAAAACAGGAATTTCCAAGCAAAGGTGAAAAAGTTGGTGGCTGATTTTTTGGTAAGTAGTTCATGATATTTGTTATATAAGTTTTTTATCAAATGTGGTAGATGATTCAAAGAGATTGATAGTCATTTGATATTAATTATTTTAGAAATTGATAGATTCCTAAAAACACATATGAAATCAGATTCCCCAATAAAATCATTAGTATTTCTGTACTTTTTATTTTTTTATTTTATGACAACAGAATACATTCAGCTACAAAGGCTGCACACTAGAAGCTTTGTTTACAGTATACAACGATCAAATCCCTATGAATTATTTCATTAAATCTCGAATTCCTCAAGATTTTGAAAGAAAAATTAGTGCATGGAATTGAAGTTCTTCGTCAATCTGCTAACTAAAATAAAATTACATTTCAAATTTGAAGTTTTTCTTAACACTTTCAAGAATAATTCCATTAATGTAACTAAATTTTTCTAGTGCCCTGTACAGACATTATTGGGGATCTTCTCATGATTTCCCCATTCTACCCTCACATCTTATGATATGCTACATTCTAATTGTAACATTTCAAGCAGCTGGTATCGATTAATTCATCACAGCCATCTCTTGCTTATGTCCTAGCTCATTTTCTTTTTAATGTATCTGAATGGGAGGATCAAGTATGTTAATCATCTTCAAAAGCTGTACAAAGATGATTGCATGGTCAGCGTTGGCCATTTTCGCAGGACAACTACTAGCTTTTGACAATCACTAGACCATGAATTTGATCATCAATCTCCTCCTTTTTCCTTTTTTCTTCATTAGACATGTTAGAGGATAAAACTTGTAAAACTTATAAAACTTATAATCTCTCCCAAAAAAAAAATTATAAAACTTATAAGGTCAAGGATTGAACTTGTGTTGTCTGTCATATATGTCCATATAACTAATCCAATACAACAATGTACAATACTTTCTGCTGTTCATACAGCTATACGAAGAATAATAGGAAATAGATATACATTTTTATCCATTTGTAAATGTCAAATCCCATAATTTTGTGTGTTTTAATTTGTCTCGTAATTGCCTAAAAAAATTGTCTCATAGTTTTCCTTCAAATTTTTTTTTCATTGAACAAAAAACAAGTAAAAATATTAAGAAAAATCCAAGGATGAATCAAAGGAAATAGAAAACTCCAATGAGTTTGCTGCAAAAGTTTTGGAAATGCTTTTACATGATTTTTAAATCTTTGCAATTCCAAGAATTAAAACATGGTAAGCTTCAATTTCTCATTAACAATGTCCTCGTCAAAACATGAAGATTCCAACCACGACTCTTCTTATTCAAGGGATTATGGGAGACATGAGCAAAACAATGAATTTCTTCTTTCACAATGAAGGAAAAGACAAACCTCAGGTCAAAGGAGGATACTATAGAGCTAGCTAGGCAGAAAGCATACAACAACACATTATAAGAGAAAGGAAACATTAGAGCATTGCTTTGTTGTCTATATATATGCTACATCACATCTCTTTGTGAAAAAGATAACAAGTTGACAATGCATATTTTTTCTTTCTTGCAGTCAGTCTTTTCTTTGAAACACAACCCCTAATTCTAATGCAATTTCTGAAGCTTATGTTATACAAATTGGAATGTGACAAACCCCAAAAAGGGAAGATGGATATAAGAGCTGAACCAATTAAGAGAACAAATTCCACATAAGGTTGTGATGTACCAAACCAAAAATCAAAAGGAAGAAAATGACAAAAATGGAATGTGAATGTGAAATACATCAGATACAGCGAATACCAATGAATGTAGCATCACTCCTAAAACAAAAGAGAAATCTCAGCATTTTCATTTGCAATACATCTTAGTTTTTCTCTCCCCTATTGCATTTACTCTCCACTGCGGTAGACATCTTCTCCAAGGTCACCCTATCGAAAAACCCTAGCCTGGCAAGCGTGATTTGTACTCAAATTAATTTTCCTATGTGCTGTAGGTTTTCCGTTTGTTTATTAGTTCTTTTGTTGTGAATTCTGATTCAAGAGGGTTCTTTAATTTGGTTTGTTTTCTTGAAGGAAATCTGATTTTGAATGAAATGGAAGACTTGAAACTTATAATTCTTATATGGTGCAAAGATCCATCTGAAAATTTCTGATTTTGGCTTGACTTGTTAATTTTCTGTATCTGATCTTTTAGTAATTTTAATTTGATTGGTTTGAAGGCTAGATTCTAGGTTTTGTTTAATTGATCTCAATAATTCAGTTTATAAAGAGAGGGAAAAATAAATACTGTGTTAGATTTGATGTCATAATCTCTCCCCAATCAACAAGATTTGATGTTGTACCTATGGCTGTTCCATTAATTTTGCTCTTAATTGGTTAATTCTTTTAAGTTTCTTTTTTTTTGGGTGAGTTGTAGGTGATTGAGAATGTCAACTCCTGCTGGAAAGAGGCTGATGAGAGATTTTAAGAATTTGCAAAATGACCCCCCTGCAGGAGTCAGTGGTGCACCGCAGGACGATAATATCATGCTTTGGGATGCTGTAATATTTGGGTGAGTTAATTTTAACAGAGTATATGTTCAAAGTTAATTGCCTAGTAGAGTTTCTGCATATTTTGATTATTCATTTGCATGTCATTTTTAGTATGGCTGGATAACCTGTTTTGTGGTTTCTTTTATGTTTAATTTCAGTCCTGCTGAGACACCTTGGGATGGAGGTATGTTATTCATTGCACTGACATATTTGATATGCTTAAACTCTACTCATGATCCCATCAATATATAGCATTAATTACTCTTAATGCAAGTGTATCTAATAATCGGAAGTTGAACTGACATATCTTTTCACTGAAAATTTTGCTACATATTGGGTTCTTTGAAACTACCTATTTCTATGCTGTACATGTTGGTGAATACTTACAGGCCACAGTATTGAATCCTGGCTAATCTGGAAAGTGGGGTTTTACTGTTTTAGATGTCTAATGTTTAGCTGTACACATTCTTTCTTATTACAAGTTGGTATGGAGGTAAAGAATATGAAAGAGAATACCAAATACAATTTCTATTGTTTTTCATTTCTCACCTTATGTGTTGTGACTTGTGAAGTTTGGGCATATTTTGCTGTTTTGTTCAAATGGGAAGTGGACAAACTTTAATCTTTTTATCTATAGAGTAGTTTTAGTAATTTTTTAGGATCTTTACCTGTTTTTGCTCTATCTAATCGATTCTACCATCTGAAGACACATGAGGAATTCAATGAGACTTAAGTTGCATATATATGTTATAGAGAGTAATATACTAATATAATTAGCTGGAAAACATGGAAGGTTATTTTTTTTGGGTCAATTGTAATAATATATTCTTACATTTGATATGTTCATGCTCCTTTTTAATTAAGTGGTTTCAGTCTCATATGATGAATGATTTTACAAGTTTAACGTGTCAATTATTATCTTGAACTCATTTAGGTACGTTCAAGTTGAGACTTGAGTTCCCTGACGATTACCCAAACAATCCTCCAACAGTGCGATTTGTTTCTATGATGTTTCATCCAAATAGTAAGAAAGGCCATTTGAGTAACATTGCTTAATGATCCTATGTTACCATGATTTTGCAATTTAGACTAATTTGTTATTTCGGCAGTTTACGAGGATGGAAAGATATGTCTTGACATTCTTCAGAATAATTGGAGTCCAATATATGATGTCGCTGCAATACTGACATCCATCCAGGTAAAGTAGTAATACGAGTCCATATTGATAAATAGATAGTATTATTCATCAATGTAGCATTTGTTAGAGTCTTCCAGTCCTCCATGACAACTACATTGCAGCCACACATACATAATCCCTCCCCATCCATCTCTTGTTTTCTCTACCTCTATCTGTCTCATCCATAATAAACTATCACGTGTCCTTATTTTATAAAGAATAAAAACAAAGTTAGCATATACATCTTGTAGTATCAGTACCTATCTAAAGGAGGGATTACAAAGAGCCCAGCTAGAGGTCTCTCCTTAGAATAGTAATTCCCTAGCTACTTTTAGACAACTTGTCGAACACCTAGGAAAGGGAAATGTTAGAAATATTTTCAGCAAAGATATTGTTTACTATATATATATATTCAAAAAATAATTCTCAGTTGTTTTAGGTGTAATTCTTGGGTACAACATCGTTGCCCAAACATATTATAATAGGTTCTATAGGGATAGAGTAGTGTAATGAAAACTTTTTTAAAAACTAATTAAAGTTTATCTTAATTTTACAAGCTTAGGAAATTCTTGCTTCGCTAAGTACATATCAACTTCTCTAAGTAACTAGCTAATTGGGCATATTATTATATGTTCATTTCTTTCCCCTCGACCCATAACAAGAAACTGTGTGCGTACCTAATCCAGGCACACATTTGTATCAAATCCAAATTATCGTTTATACCTAATTATGGAGAAATGAGTATATTATATAACCACGTTTATATATCCATATTAGGGAAAGTCAAATAATTAGAACATTACAGTTTGTTGAAAGCACTATATGATTTATGATTTCTTTCTTGCAGTCTCTTCTTTGTGATCCAAACCCTAATTCTCCTGCAAATGTTGAAGCTGCCAGCTTGTTCAGTGAGAATAAGCGTGAATACAATCGCCGAGTTAGGAAAATTGCAGAGCTGAGCTGGACTGTAGACTGATGATCCCTTAGCAAGGCCTTCAAGGATCGATATAGTTGTTGATCCCTTTTCTTAACTTACATGCCTTTTGAAGTAAAACTACAATTCTCTTACATTTTGAAGTTTAAAAGGTCTTTTCAGACCTATAATGACATTCTGGATAATTTATTTAAACCTGAATTTTCTATAGTAATTTGTCTTTGGTTATCATACAATGAACTTTCTTCCTATTTACTTGTAAAAATGTTTGTGAAGTGGTACGTACTTGTCAAGTTATATTGATGATTTGGTGAAAATTTGAGTCCTTAACTATGCATTTTCGATGGATTGTGTTCTTTGGTTAGAGTGATTTGTTGCTTACCAGCCATTTCCTGTCCTTATGTCAAAATCATATCCTTCTTTTTTTCATTTTTTTTCCCCTTTTCAAGTACAATTTGTCCCTATTATCTCTTCTTTCTTTCTTATTATTTTAAAAGGCTATTACTTTCTTTCTTTAAAAAAAATCTATAAACAAATATAACTCAAATAGTATGAACATATACAACTCGAACTATGACCTTGTAAGTACGGTCACTTTTGCCAACTAAGGATTTAAACAAATTAGCTTAAATGAACTTCAAAAAATTACTTTTTGATTGCTTTTAATGTTTATTAAACTAATAATTTCTAAAGATAAAAAAGACCTGAATGCAGGTCATACCAAACTCAGTGTATTATAACTTGAGCTTCTTCATCACCGGTCCGAATTCATTGTTTCATATTCTCTATCTCCTTCCCTATTACCTTCGTAATAATGAATCCAATAGGACAATTGGGTCAAATAACTACTTGTTAATTTGTACCTCCAACTCCACCACAGCCTATCAACTAATAATTTTAATAGAGTTGCAGTCAATTTAAAACAATAATTTTAAGTGTCTTCCATTTAATTAATTTGCATTTGATTTACTTAAAAGAAGTCTTCAATCACTTCTACTTAAAACAAATACATTCAATAGAGATGATACTCATACTATGAGTTCTTTATTTTACAAGAAATCGATATACTGCAGAGAAAAACAAAATAAAACAAACGCCCTAGCATCCCTTTTTAATCGACTACAAACTTGAAGAACAAAAAAAAGAAAAACTACCCAGCCCTTACTTCCTAACGAAAACCAACAGCTTTTCCCTAGAAATTAACTATTCACTTGGATCAACAGGCATCTGAACTCGGCATATCGGGCAAACGTTTCTATTCTGTAGCCATTTTGTGATGCATTCTTCATGGAACACGTGGTCGCATGGCATAGAGATAAGTTGAGCATCCTTCACAAAATCTTCCAAGCATATAACGCATTCGGTCTGCTCATAATTCACAGCATCAATCTTCACCTTTGGCAACAACTGGACTGCAGATCTTGCTGCTGGAGTTGCTCTAGGCACAATTTCTTCCGAGTACAAGTAATTAAGAAAACCATGTATTTGCTCTATTATCGCATCATTTACGTCCACGTCATCATCTGAAAGGAAACTCAAAATATTTGATACATCATGATTATACCACGTTGTAATTTCCACAAGGATTGGCACGAGTCGAGGAGATGCATAAACCGGATGAATTGCAATAGGAGCAATTGCTTCTTGAATAAATTGAATAAAATTTCCTTTTACCTCCATGGGAATATTAATGACTTCATCAAGCATACTAGATATCTCCGGTCCAGCCGGTACAAGGGTCTCGCGGTTTGTATGGAATGATAAATTGGTGTGGACTGATCCATATGAAATTCTGTTGAGAACCCATTGATCATTTTCATAGTTGTAGCATTTGATGTTATCTTTGACTGTGTAGGCAATCAGAAATCCATCTGGTGGCAAGGTTTCACCAGTTGGGAGGATGGAAAAATCTGGTACTTTAACATCGATATGATAACCTTCTGGACCATAAAATCTGGGGGGATATTGAGATGGCATGGTGGAATTTGCACCAAGTTAGGAAGCAAATTGAAGAGGATGAAGTAAACAGAAGGAGAAGATAGAAGAGAGATTATATGATGCAAAGAAAAAATTTACACATTATCGGGTTTATATAGACACGGCAAATTTTTATACTGAATATCATTCCTTTAAATCACAATCAAAGTTAAAGGAAAACAATAAATGTCTAACAAGATGGTGGAAAAAAACAATAAATGTCTAATGAGATGTGGACTTATGAAGTATATATTCCCTTCGAAATTCAAGGTCCACATTTCTATTTTACATTGTTTGGAATTGAAATTAAATGTTCACTTTCCTTTAATTGATATATTTTTTATTCAAAGTTCTATTAACACCTTTAATTTATGAGATTTATATATCACTACTCATAAATCTCACACTCACCACATTAATTTAAGAAATTTATATCTCATTAAGATCATTTTCAATTCACTAATGTCAATGTAAAAAAAAGTATGTTAGGTGCCAATTAATAATTCGAATGTGAATTTACATAACATGAATATTAAATTAATAGATATTCAACTTTAAAAATATCTCCAATGCATAATATCAATAATCAATTGTATTGTTCATGTGTTATTTGATAATTGTTAAATTTATTAAAAAATAATATTATTTATCTCTATATGTTGAGTCAAATGTTAAAGAGGATGTCAAGATACATTCTTATTAACATTGTCAATGACACGTGACAATGACATTATCTTATGACATTTGCATTGGATAGAAAAATTTGATAACAATCTTGACTTTGATAACATTCACTTTTAAATATTTAAAACATAAGAACACACATTTAATTTGGTAATAAAACTATAAAATTAAAAAGAAGTCTCAAGAATTAATAAAATACTTTTAGAATTATCCCAAGGACTTATATATATATATATATATATATATATATATTCCATATATGTAAAGATTTCTTATGAAAAATTCCTAATTTTGGCAAAATTAAAGCTCTCTACGTTAATGGAAAATATGTATAATATTTTATGGAATATATAAAATTTTTGAATCAAATTTCCTTTGTAATACTTGTTAAAAAATTCTTAATTTGAGTAGAATCAATGTCTAAGTAATTTCTATTATGGTTTTGAATGGAGTTTTTACTTTTAAAAAGTCATAAATTTAGATAAATTTCATATCTCTATATTATTGGAGTAAATTTGGGTAATTCTTATTATGATTTTGAATGAAGTTTAATATTTTCTATTTTAAAATTTATATAATTTTTATGGAATATATAAAATTTATTAAATCAAATTGTCTTTCTAATATTTCTAAATTTTAGTAGAATTCAAACTCTCTACATGAATGAATTAAATTTCTGACAAATTCTATTATAATTTTGAATTGAGTATTTAATTAAAATTTTCTTATTTCAAAATATGTATATTTTTTATGAAATATATATATATATATATATATATATATATATATAACATCACTTCGTCCGGAAGTGAATGTTCAAATTTTCTTTTTGGTATGTTTGTAAATGAATGTCCACTTTTCTAAAATAAATATCTTTTTTATTTAAAATTCCACTAACAATCTCCTTAATTTAAGAGATTGGCATCCCACTAATTAATAGTCAACACTATTAATTTAATTAATAACAATGATAAATATGTAATTTCTTTTAAGTTAAAGCTTCTTCCTAATTTTTAGTTTAAATTAAATGTGAATATTCAATTATAAACAGAATTAGTAATTGGTAAGAAATTAGCATATATTTACTTATATGGTAATAATAAGAAAGTCTTATTGCATAATTCATATATAGAAAGTAAAAGAATCAGCCTAATTTGCACATTCTTCCATCTACAGTAAAACTTTCAAAAATTAATATTTGATAAATTAATAACCTGTCTAAAATAATATTTATGGCCCCAACTTGAGCCTGTTCAAAAATTAATAATTTTAATATATTAATAAGATAATAATTTTAAAGAAAACTCTAATACAAATTTATATTCTCGTCAATATTAAAATTAATAATTCTCTAAAATTACAAACATAATTATGAAAATTTATTAAAATATGAATTTATTTTTGTTTGTTTTTCATAAAATTGAAATTTAGGTGAATCTCATCTCTAACTTTTTTCTTATTGAAAAATCCAAAAGTTTCAGTGTCTTGTTTTCAAACCCTAGCAAAAAAATGTTAAGAGTTGTCACTATGAGAGCTTCATTTTGAGCTTTATTTCATCGTGGTTGATTTTAAATCACATTTTAGATGAGAATCCATTGTTTGGTATGGTTTTAATGATTTTTCTATGTTGTTTATATAGGATAAGACATACTTGATTTATGAGTTTAAAGAACTATTAATTAATAAATTATTTAATAATTTATTAATCCTTCTGTATATTAATAAAATTCCATGGTCCCAATATTATTAATTTATAGATGTTTTATTGTAGTTTTTATTTTCTTTTTCTATCTATTGATAGCTTAGTCAAATCAAATTATGTTATTGAATTAAAATGTGTAGATGTTTGGATACTTCACTTAGCTAGTATTATTGTAAAAATTTTCAAGTCATAATACGTATAATTATAAATGTATCCGTGATTATTATACACCCTTTCACAATAAATAGAATGTTGAATTTTAGGTGTATCTCTGTAACATCCCAAAGTTCACAAAATAGAAAATACCAAAATAGAAAATATAATAAAATAGACAAGTTAAAAAATAACTCAAATTTTAAAACAGTCAAAATTCCCAAATAATGAGTCAAAATCCCAAAAGTAACAAATTATAAAATTTGAATCCAAAAACAATCCTTGCCAACATAAATTATTTATACCAAATAAAACTAAAACCATAAACATAAATATTCTTAGTTCTAAAACATGAACATAATTTAAATCAAATTCGAAATTTATTTATATAGTTGGTCATTATCCATTCCCGCATCGCAATCCATTAGCCTGTAAAAGATTTTAGAAAAATGAAAAACATGGGTTAAGTACTAAGTACTTAGTGGGAGCAATGTGTGACATATTATAATGATATACATATTAAAAATATCATGTAAACATCAATGGTCATTGCATGTCATTGAGTCAAAGACTCCTGTTGAATCGGGCTAAGGTCCCTGTTTTATCGGACCTAATCCCCTGTTGTTTGATGACATATGCAATAGACATTTATATATTCAATTATAAAATCATTACACACATATATCATAAAAGAATTTAAAAGTGCACAATTAATCATAAAATAAATATCACATATAACATATAAATATAAATGATTAAATAATTAAAATAAGGTGAGAACTCTCACCTCAAAAGCAGATATAAACATGTCCTAAATTGCGTGGAAAGTCTAGCTCCCTAAATCCTTGTCTCCTACATTAGAAGTACTCAATGAATTAGAACCTCGAAATGCAAAACTAAATGTTCTATATAAAAGAAAAAGAATGACTTTTTGAAAGGTTAAAGGAAATATTTGGCATTTTGAAAAGGTTTGGGAACACTTTTGGGATATGAAAAAGGTAATTTTCGAGTTTGGAAAAGTTTGGGCTAAACTGTAATTTTGGAAAAGTTCAGGGGTCAAATCGTAATTTTCGAAAGTTCGGGGACTAAAAACGAAATTTTTGAAAATATGGGTTGAAACAGAATTTCAATAAGGTTTGTGGTATAAAAAGGTAATTTCTAAAATAATTGGGTAAAAATATAATTTTTAAAAAGTTTGGGGTCAAATTGGAAATTCTAGAAAGATTTGGGGACTAATTTGAAAATTCTAAACATTTGTGGGTAAATCTATAAATTTCGTATCTGAATTGGGGTAATCTTAGGGTTTGAAAACTCTAGGGACCACTTTGCAAAAACTGGATAAGTTTTTGAAAGAATTACGAAAATACTCCTCTATCCCCAAAAACCCTAATTTTTTTTTCTCTTCTTCTTCCTCTCTTCCTAACCCTAGCCGCCACCCCCCTTTCCCTCTGCCAGCCGCCGCTGCTGCTGCTGTTTCCCCTCCTCCTTCTCTTCTCCTTCTTTCTTCTTCTCCCTTATTCTTCTTCTCCCATCTCTCGGTTTCCGCCTCTCCCCCTTCCTTCTTTCCCCCCTCTCTCTGAAACCTTTCTGCCCGCCCCCTTTCTGTTTCTCCCTCCCCTTCTCTTGGCTCCCCCTTTTCCCTCTCCCTTCCTCTCTCGGTTTTCCCCTCTGCCCGCCAACCCCCTTCTCGGTTTCTCTTTTTTTTTTTTTCCTCCCTCCATTTTCCCTTCTCTTCCTCCTCTGCCGCCCCCTTCCACTTCCCAAAATAAAAAAAAGCACTGAAATATGGGAGATAAGAAAAATAAAATTTTTGGCTCATTGCTGCCGCCGGCAGCCAGCCATATGGCGGCGCCGGTGATGGCTGACATATCAGAAAATTAGAGAGAATTTACCTCGGGATTTGTGATTAAGAGGGAAAAAAATGATTATTAAGTTAACCCCTAACTATTTATAGGTGTAAGATAATAAATATTTAATGGACCGGGTTAATTAATTAATTAAGCCCATTATATAATTTTTGGGTATTACAAACTCCCCCTCTTAATAAAAATTTCGTCCTCGAAATTTAGTTACCTTATTTTTCAAAAATCTCGGGATACTGGGCTCGAATCTCATTTTCTCATTCCCAAGTAGTTTCATCACGTCCATGTCTGTTCCATTGTACCTTGACCAATGCCATGCCATGTTTCCTCAACTTATGCACTTTCCTCTCCAAAATGGCTATAGGTCTTTCTTCATAGGTCAAGTCTTTATTTACTTCCAGTGCCTCATAATTGACCACGTGGCTCGGGTCGTGGACGTATTTACTTAGCATAGACACATGAAATACATTATGCACCGTTACCAAAGAAGGTGGTAGTGCTAATCGATATGCTACATCCCCAATTCGTTCCAAAATCTCAAATGGTCCAATGTACCTTGGTCGTAGTTTACCCTTTTCTCCAAACCTTACAACTCCTTTGGTTGGAGTAGTTTTGAGGAATACCTTTTCTCCAACTTCAAAACTTAATTCCTTCCGTCTCTGATCAGCATAAGACTTTTGTCTATCTTGTGCTGACTTTATTCTGCCTCGGATCTTTTCCACAATTTCCACAGTTTGTTCCACCAATTCAGGTCCAAGAACTTTCTTTTCACCTACCTCATCCCAACAGATGGGAGATCTGCACTTCCTTCCATATAAGGCTTCATATGGAGCCATTCCGATAGTTGTCTGATAACTATTATTGTAAGCAAACTCAACTAATGGCAGAAATTTTTCCCAACTACCTTCGAAGTCCAAAATGCAAGCTCTTAACATATCCTCTAATATATAGATAGTTCTCTCAGACTGTCCATCAGTCTGAGGGTGATAAGCTGTAATGAAGTTTAACCTCGTTCCCATAGCATTTTGTAGACTCTTCCAGAACTTGGAGGTAAACCTCGTGTCTCGATCCGATACAATAGTCACTGGTACACCATGTAATCTCACAATCTCCCTTATATACAACTCTGCTAACCTTTCCAGACTATATATCATCTTAATTGGCAAGAAATGAGCTGATTTGGTTAAACGATCAACTATAACCTAAATAGCTTGGTTTCCCTGATTGGACCTTGGTAAACCAACAACAAAGACCATTGCAATATGCTCCCATTTCCACTGTGGAATCTCCAATGGTTTCAATAATCCTGACGGTCGCTGGTGTTCAGCCTTGACTTGCTGGCAGGTCAAACATTTCTCCACAAATTCTCCAACACTGTCCTTCATATCAAGCCACCAAAAATTTCTTTTCAAGTCGCGATACATCTTTGTTCCACCAGGATGTGCCGTATAAGGTGTACAATGTGCTTCCTCTAGTACTTCTTTTCTCAAATCATCATCCTTGGGCACACAGATTCTTCCCTCAAACATCAAAGTTCCATCTGTAGCAATCTCAAATCCTTTAATTTTTCCAACAAGAGCTCGTTCTTTCATCTTGTTCAAGAACTTATCCTTAGTTTGAACTTCCTTTATTCGCTCTCTCAAAGTAGGTTGTACCACCATTGCTGTCAAAAACCCTTCAGTAGGTGATGTTACCACTTCCAAACTCATTGATTAAATCTTTATGGGTTGTAATCAAACTTGCCAATTTTCCATAACTTTTGCGACTAAGCGCGTCTGCCACTACATTAGCCTTCCCGGGATGATAATGTATAGTACAGTCATAATCTTTTACCAGTTCCAACCATCTCCTTTGTCTCATATTCAACTCTTTTTGTGTGAAGAAATATTTTAAGCTCTTATGATCCGTATAGATTTCACATTTCCCACCATATAAATAATGTCGCCATATCTTTAATGCGTGCACTACGGCTGCCAATTCTAGGTCATGTGTGGGATAATTCAGCTCATGCTGCTTTAGTTGTCTAGAAGCATAAGCAACTACTTTCTCATTCTGCATAAGAACGCAACCAAGACCTTGCTTCGATGCATCACTATAGATAACGAAATTATCCGACGCGTTAGGTATTGTCAACACTGGTGCTGAAACTAACATTTTCTTAAGTTCTTGGAAACTTTCATCACATTTAGTAGTCCAGTCATACTTCTCACCTTTCCTCGTGAGTCGTGTCATTGGGCCAGCTATCTTTGTGAATCCTTCAATGAATCGTCGATAATAGCCTGCTAGACCCAAGAAACTACTAACTTCATGAGCATTAGTCGGCGCTTTCCATTCTGAGATTGCTTCTACTTTAGACGGATCCACTTCGATCCCTTTGGCAGTTACCACATGTCCCAAAAATACCACTCTATCCAGCCAAAACTTACACTTTTTAAACTTTGCATACAATGTTTCCTTTCGCAGTGTCTCCAAAACAATCCTGAGATGCTCCTCATGTTGTTCTTTATCCTTGGAGTATACAAGGATGTCATCAATGAACACGATCACAAAACAATCTAGATATGAGTGGAAGACTCGATTCATCAGATCCATGAATACTGCAGGGGCGTTGCTAAGTCCAAACGGCATCACTGTGAACTCATAATGTCCATATCGGGTTCTAAATAATGTTTTAGAAATATCATCTTCTTTGACCTTTAATTGATGATATCCCGACCTTAAATCGATCTTAGAGAATACTTCTGCACCTCTCAGCTGATCAAATAAATCCTCGATTCTCGGTAAGGGATACTTGTTCTTAATGGTAAGCTTGTTCAATTCTCGATAATCTATACACATCCTTAATGTGCCATCTTTCTTCTTCACGAAAAGCACTGGCGCTCCCCATGGAGACACACTGGGTCGTATAAAGCCCAAATCCAACAACTCTTGTAATTGTACCTTAAGTTCTTGCAACTCCTTAGGTGCCATTCTATACGGTGCTTTAGATATCGGTGCAGACCCCGGTATTAAGTCAATGGTAAACTCTACTTGACGATCCGGAGGTAATCCTGGCAAATCTTTCGGAAAAACATCAGCGTATTCCCGTACAATAGGTACATCGGCAACTGTTAACTCCACAATTTCATTAGCTGTTACGTTAACTAAGAAACCATGGCAATCCCTTTTCCTTAACATAGTTGTTGCCTTCAACGCAGAAATCACTCGAGGCGAGTTACTCGATCTTGATCCGTAAAAGATAAATCCATCATCTTCATGCTCTCCAAATGATACTTCTCTCTCTCGACAACGAATGTTTGCCTTATTCTTATGTAACCAATCCATTCCCAAAATAATATCATAATTATTCATTTTAATCACATGTAATTATGCATCTAGTTCCTTTCCATCTAAGTCCAATCTCACCCCTTTAACAATTTCCTTAGTGTAAATAATTTTTCCAGAAGGTATTCTAACTTCTAAAGTCTCATCTACAGTGCAACATGAGCATTTTCACAAAATTTCACAGATATGAAGGAATGGGTGGCTCTGGTATCAAATAATACATGTGCGGGAACTTTAGACACAAGAATCATACCTATCATATTTCCAGAAGATCGTGCTGCCTCCCCTCGTGCCATTGAGTAGAGGCGTGCCTGACCTGTTGGAGCTTCCTTCCTCTGTTCGGTATTATTCTTTCTATACTTATTGCACTCTCCTGCAACATGACCTGGCTGTTTACAACGATAGCAAACCCCTTTTCCTTTCAGACACTTTCCGGCATGTCTTCTGTCACATATAGGGCAAATAGGATTTTCTATTTCCACCCCTTGGGAATGCTTGTTGTTTCCATGTTTGGCTTGCTTGTTCCGATTTTCGTAATTTTGCTCGGATCTTGAACCATTCCATTTCCTCTTCCCTGATGCATCATCTCTCCTGATCACCTTGGCATCAAGTTCGAAACGAAGAGCTACCTTTTGTGCCCGACTCAGCATTTCTGGAAAGGACATAGCTCCGTGTCCTGCCAAAACTCCGCTAATCTCTTTTCGCAAACCTTGCTCAAATCGGTCTGCCTTCCTCTCATCTGTGTCCACCAGATGTGGAGCAAACCTTGAAAACTCATTGAACTTGTGTTCATATTCCGTCACTGTCATTGCCCCTTGTTTTAGCATAAGAAATTCGGACTCTTTCTGGTTCCGATATGCTTTAGGAAAGTATTGTCGCAATACCGCTTGTTTGAATCATTCCCAAGTCAAACTGGTCCTTTGTGCCTCTGTTTGGGACATCTTAAACGATTCCCACCAGTGATCCGCATCTCCCGAGAATCGAAAAGTAGCACAAATTATCTTTTGTGCATCAGTACAACTCATTCTTTCGAAAGTTCTGTCCATAGCCCTAAGCCATTCCTCGGCTGCAAGCGGCCTCTCTCGCCCGTTAAAAGCAGGCGGTTTGAGTTCCTGAAACTGCTTCATCATGGTCGAAATTTCATTTCTGGTATGTACCGGTGGTGCATGATTTTGCTGCTGCTGGAAACTTTGGAGTACCGACATTTGCTGCTGTTGGAATCCTTGAAGCACGGAAATGAGGTTAGTCATCAATGTTGTGCCCAAGTCCCCTTCCGGTGTTTGACTAGAAGACAATCTATTTCCATTTCCGTCATTGTTCCTTCGTGGAGGCATGATTCTAAAATTACGATATACGAGTACTTAGATCACATATACGTATAACTCTCTCAAAAATAAAAAAAATCCATACATCACAAAATTCACGGAAGAAATAGACCAAGAAAATGAAATAATCACTTTATTAATGTAGGATTCCCTTTATTTGTAATAAAATAAAATATTGTTCAAATAATGTAAAATATCAAGTCCATAATAAATTAAATAACGAATAAATCAAATGTTTACGTCCTAAGCTACTCGGGAATCCTTCCTATCACAAACTCAAATGTCAAATTCATCAGGATCCATTACTTCACTCTTTTGTGATGATGAATCACTAAGTTCCTCTGAATCCTCTTCCATAGCAACGGGTGGGTCAAGATCAAGCAATGCATTAGTATATATTCCATAATTAATCTTAGGTGGACGACCAATCATGGGCTCAGCCATGTCCACGTAAAGTTCTCTTGCCATATCTGCCCATTCTGGAGGTAGCGTGAGTACAAGCCTATAAATGCCCTCAATATGAGAAACTCCTCCATTTAGGATGCCAGGTCTCACCCTCCACCAAAGATCATACATCTTCTTGATGTGTTCTTTGATGGAGTCAGCCTCGTTGCGCGTGTATTGATAGTAAAATCCTTGGTCCCAATTTCCGAAAAGCCCTGGGACGTTCCTCCTACCCGTGCGAATAATGGTAACCATACTACAACAAATATCAATTCTCGTTTAAATATCTCTATTTCATTATGCTAGGCAAAAATTAATTACCCAAATAATTATGCCTATATCTCATACAAATCAGGTATAAATATAAAGTAGAACATATGTGCCATATACCGAAAATGTAATATACAATAGAAAGTGTACCTTTTTGTGGGTTGCGAACATGGTGGAGAGATGACCTTTTTTTGAAAATTTTATGTTTTTTTTAAAAGAATTTATTTTAAGTCTACAGGATAGTAGACCTGCTCTGATACCAACTGTAACATCCCAAATTTCCCAAAATAGAAAATATAATAAAATAGGCAAGTCAAAGAATAACCCAAATTTTAAAACAATCAAAATTCCCAAATAATGAGTCAAAATCCCAAAAGTAACAAATTATAAAATTTGAATCCAAAAACAATCCTTGCCAACATAAAATTATTTATACCAAATAAAACTAAAACCATAAACATAAATATTCTTAGTTCTAAAACATGAACATAATTTAAATCAAATTCGAAATTTATTTATATAGTTGGTCATTCTCCATTCCCGCATCGCAATCCATTAGCCTGTAAAAAATTTTAGGAAAATGAAAAACATGGGTTAAGTACTAAGTACTTAGTGGGAGCAATATGTGACATATTATAATGATATACATATTAAAAATATCATGTAAACATCAATGGTCATTGCATGTCATCGAGTCAAAGACTCCTGTTGAATCGGGCTAAGGTCCCTGTTTTATCGGACATAAGTCCCTGTTTTATCGGACCTAATCCCCTGTTGTTTGATGACATATGCAATACATATTTATATATTCAATTATAAAATCATTACACACATATATCATAAAAGAATTTAAAAGTGCACAATTAATCATAAAATAAAATATCACATATAACATATAAATATAAATGATTAAATAATTAAAATAAGGTTAGAACTCACACCTCAAAAGCATATATAAACGTGCCCTAAATTGCGTGGAAAGTCTAGCTCCCTAAGTCCTTGTCTCCTACATTAGAAGTACTCAATGAATTAGAACCTCGAAATGCAAAACTAAATGTTCTATATAAAAGAAAAAGAATGACTTTTTGAAAGGTTAAAGGAAATATTTGGCATTTTGAAAAGGTTTGGGAACACTTTTGGGATATGAAAAAGGTAATTTTCGAGTTTGGAAAAGTTTGGGCTAAACTATAATTTTGGAAAAGTTCAGGGGTCAAATCGTAATTTTCGAAAGTTTGGGGACTAAAAACGAAATTTTTGAAAATATGGGTTGAAACAGAATTTCAATAAGGTTTGTGGTATAAAAAGGTAATTTCTAAAAGAATTGGGTAAAAATATAATTTTTAAAAAGTTTGGGGTCAAATTGGAAATTCTAGAAAGATTTGGGGACTAATTTGAAAATTATAAACATTTGTGGGTAAATCTATAAATTTCGTATCTGAATTGGGGTAATTTTAGGATTTGTAAACTCTAGGGACCACTTTGCAAAAACTGGATAAGTTTTTGAAAGAATTACGAAAATACTCCTCTATCCCCAAAAACCCTAATTTTTTTTTTCTCTTGTTCTTCCTCTCTTCCTAACCCTAGCCGCCACCCCCCCTTCCCCTCTGCCAGCCGCCGCTGCTGCTGTTTCCCCTCCTCCTTCTCTTCTCCTTCTTTCTTCTTCTCCCTTATTCTTCTTCTCCCATCTCTCGGTTTCCGCCTCTCCCCTTCCTTCTTTCCCCCCTCTCTCTGAAACCTTTCTGCCCGCCCCCTTTCTGTTTCTCCCTCCCCTTCTCTTGGCTCCCCCTTTTCCATCTCCCTCCCTCTCTCGGTTTTCCCCTCTGCCCGCCACCCCCCCTTCTCGGTTTCTCTTTTTTTTTTTTCCTCCCTCCCTTTTCCCTTCTCTTCCTCCTCTACCGCCCCTCTGCCGCCCCCTTCCACTTCCCAAATAAAAAAAAACACTGAAATATGGGAGACTATGGTGGGAAGATAAGAAAAATAAAATTTTTGGCTCCTTGCCGCCGCCGGCAGCCAGCCATATGGCGGCGCCGGTAATGGCTGCCATATCGGAAAATTAGAGAGAATTTACCTCGGGATTTGTGATTAAGAGGGAAAAAATGATTATTAAGTTAATCCCTAACTATTTATAGGTGTAAGATAATAAATATTTAATGGGCCGGGTTAATTAATTAATTAAGCCCATTATATAATTTTTGGGTATTACAATCTCATACTTAGAAAGGCAAAAGATTCAAAATGCATCGAAATGTTCTTCAAAAAAAAAAAAAAAACCACCTGAACTTTTCCATCTCGCAAAATGCACCTAAACTAAACAATTGCCAATTTTTTACTCCGAACTTTTAAAAATTTCCACAAAATACACTTAATTCAAGTTTGATCATTAAATTCTTCAATATATTAGTCGCGTGCCAAACATGTGACCTTTAAAGATATATTTCCCTGTAGAAAAGACCCATACAGATTCTTCCTATAATTGTTGTTCATTTTCTTTTGGAAAACTGGTGAAACTAGTCCCTTAACATTTATATTTTGGTGACATTTGTCCCTCATCATTATTTTTACAATTTTAGATCCTTCAACAATTATTTTGCAACAGATTGCATCCTTTGTTTTATTTTTCTGTCAAGAACTTATCAACATTTTTTATTTATGTTTTTATTAAAAGGGCATGGGTAAAATCGTCACTCTACAAATCCTCTTCTTCCTCTATTTTCTTTCTCTCTTTTTTCTTCT
Organism: Apocynum venetum; assembly: GCA_019593545.1. Taxonomy (NCBI): domain Eukaryota; kingdom Viridiplantae; phylum Streptophyta; class Magnoliopsida; order Gentianales; family Apocynaceae; genus Apocynum; species Apocynum venetum. Next base: position 22,738 of record SRSM01000309.1, read on the forward strand.
ACAAATCCTAAAGGCTCTGACACACCATCAATGGCACCTCAACAACAATATCAGCAACAACGAGCACAACAACCACCACCACCACCGCAATACTAGGTTATGTCACTAACACAGCAATAGCAGCCGCCATTTGTTGCATATTACCATAGCAACAATAACTACCACAACGGTACAATCCACCAACCCCAATGCTTTGCACACACTAGCGTTATAGCTTCATTAAATAAGCCACTTCCCTTCATCGAGTAAACCCATTTTAATCCATTTCAGTATTTAGGAAAAAACTCCATAACCAAAATAGAAGAAGAAGAAGAAACAACATAAGAGAAGGAAGAAAATGACAAATTGGTGAAATAATAGAAAAAAGTATTTGTGGTATTTTTGTGGCTTGAAAAGGCAGGTCAAGACCATGACTGAACAATTAAAGTTCATGAAAGAATGAGGGTTTGTGAAGTGACGATTTTACCCTGCCTTTTTTAAAAAATATAAATAAAAGACATTAATCTGTAGACTTGACAGAAAAATAAACGGAAGGATGTAATCTATTGTAAAAAAATTGTTAAAGGACGTAAAATTGTAAAAGCAATTATGAGTGACCAATGTCACCAAAATATAAATGTTAGTCCGACTAATTTCACCAATTTGTTAAAGGACCTCATAATTTGGAAACCGCACATGCATTCAAATCATGCAATACGAGATTTCAATTAACTTTTAAAGTTGTGAAATATATTTTATAAAATTTTTAAACATATGAATATATTTTGAAAATCATTTCAAATGCTCAAGTCATATTTTATCTTTATGAATTACATTTTGAAAAATATTTTACTTTTATTGAGCAACTCATAAAATCTATTACTCATAGAGATAGACCTAGAAATATTTAAGTGATATTAATATTTAACACTAAACCTCTAGATCCTATCTAATCCATAAAACGCTTATCTTCAACTGTTGATAGCATACGATCTTTGCTAAAAAATTGAAACTTCGATTTACATGGATTATATATTTGAATTCTAAAAGAAATTGCATTTTTAATGATACCTAAAGTTGTCACTAAATGTATTAATTTTGATCACTATTATTAATAGTGACTATTTTTAAACTCCATCACTTGTCGTCACGAGTATCTCCGTCACTAATATAATTGTGACAACTTTGCGAACAACCTTTAAAATTATTGTTTAACTCTCTCCGGGAGATATTCTTGGTTCTCATACTTTTATTGCAATGAAGGCTAATGAGTATTATTCTATCTAATAATATTAATCTCTGAAAATTAGTCATTTTTGTACTTAAAGTTTACATTTTTTATCAAATTGATTCATAATGTATTTTATCGACCAAATTGATCTTTAAAGTTTTTTTTTTACCAAATTAGTCATTCCATTTAAATGCTAACAGTCCATTACATTAAAATGTAAAAATTAGCCAATTTGAACCAATGTGATTATTGAAGTTTATTTTGTTGGCCAAATTAGTCTAAGTTTTTTAAAAAAAATAAAAAAATTTTCTTTTTTAAAAAAATTAAAAATTTTAAATTATATTTTTTAAAAAATAGATCTTTTATTTATGAAGGGATCTCTTTTGAAATTTACTTCATCGATTTTGATTGGTCTTCTTTGTTTTTTTTTATCCTTCAAAAATGGAAACACTAAAAAAATTTATCGTAATTCCTAACAAATAGTTGTTCCTTTTTTAAAAAAGAAATATTGTTAAAGTAATCCATAAAATCATGGGTAAATTATGAACTTCAATACATCTTTATTATTAACTCATGATCGAATTTTTCTAAAAATATGGATCAAATATTTTTTTTGACAAAAAATATGGATAAAAAAGGCCAAAAACATATTTGATCCATATGGGTAAAAACTTTCACCCATATTTCAGAAAAGTTCCCTTCATAAAATTTTAATAAAATCGCGAAATATACTCCTTTTGAGTGAAAGGATCTTTTTTGAAATATGGGTGAAAGTTTTTACCCATATAAATCAAATATGTTTTTAGCCGTTTTTACCCATATGAATCAAATATGTTTTTACCCATATTTTTTGCCAACATAATATTTGATCCATATTTTTAAGAGAATTTGATCACAAGTTAATCATAAATATCTATTAAATTTCATATTTTACCCATGATTTTATTGTCACTTTAACAATATTTCTTTTTTAAAAAAGGAGCAACTATTTATTAGAAATCAGGATAAAATTTATTAATCTTTCCATTTTTAAGGATAAAAAAGACAAAGAAGGCTAATCAAATTTCATGAATTAAATTTCAAAAGATATCCCTTTCATAAAAAAAATCTGTTTTTTTAATATTTTTAAAATTTATTTTTTATAAAAAAAATAAAATTATGTTATTTTTTAAAAAATGTTGGACTAATTTGGCCAACAAAATAAACTTCAAGAGTCACATTGGTCAATAAAATACATTATGGATCAATTTGTTTAAAAAAATAAATTTCAATAATCAAACTGACTAATTTTTACATTTTAATATGATGGTATCATTAGCGTTTAAACAGAATGAGTAATTTTGTCAAAAAAAAACTTTAAAAATCAATTTGATGGATCAATTTAACAAAAAAAAACGTAAACTTTAAGTACAAAAATGGCTAATTCTCCATTAATCTCATAAGTTTTAGGAGTTCATACTTTAGACTAAGAGTTAAAAAAGTGTTTTCCTTATTTACCTAAAATTAGAATAGAAATAAGGGAAAACTATTCCAGTGATAAAGTTTTAAAAAATTCAGGTTATATTTGGACTGAAATTTAAAATCAAATTCATAATTCCTTATATAGTCACTTTATATAGTTAACAAAGTAAGCATTTTCAAGGAGAAAAATTAACATAGTGGACTAGCTTATGAATTTATACTTATTAAATAGGTGTTGAAGTTATTCTTGTAAGAGGAAAACAATATGAGAAACTCATTTTTATTTCTATTAAAATAGCTTAATTGAGTCTCATAAGCATGACATTTAAGAAAAAAGTACTAAATATTTACTTGATTTCATAAAATAATTGTTATCCTACATTGATAGGATTAAGATATTGGATTTTAATATTCATCAAAAATATATTCTGACCGGACGAAATTATGAATTCAATTATATTTGAAGTTTTAAATTATGTATGTTATGTGTAGTATTTAAACCAAAATTTTGGTTGAAATTAGTGTTCTGATGACATGATTGATTTCAATTGGTTAGATTATTAATTAAGATATTTGACAACTTATGTGATTTTGGTGGGAATTATATAAAAAATTAGGGTTATTTTTGTTTTTTAAAAAAATGTTTAGTAAAAACTGTGTGAAATTTAACATTTATGAAAAAATATCAAATTAAATTTACAATTCTCAATAAAAAAATTATTATCCAATCACATATCACTTCTTATTTCAAAAATAAAACAAAAAACTCTTTTTAAATTCTTTTTGTTATTTTTTATTTGCTAGTTTTTTCTTAATCTTTTACATTTTCATATGTTTGTAGGTCTTGTAATTATCATTCACATTGTTTAGCTCAGTTAGGTATTTCTTCATCTAAGTGGTATGATTCTTACCTTTATGATGTAATCTCACTGGCTGACCATACTATTTAATGAATTTCACTTTATTTCTAAAAAACAATTCCAATAAAAATACATTTTACTTCAATTTTTTTTTTTTTTTGGGTCTAGTTTAGACGTCAAACTATTTAAAAGTTCAGATTTTTAAAAAAAATTTATTCAATTTAAAAAATTGAAAAAATAGTCATTCTCACAAAAAAAAAATTGAAAAATGAGTCGTTCAATTTGAGACGGAACGACACCACACCATTTTTCCTCAGGTTTGGTTGAAATATATTTGAGCGACTAAAACGGCTAAATCCGAGTGATTGAGGGAAGAAGGCAGCAAAGACAAAGAACAAAGAAGACACTCTCATATTCTTTATTCTTTAATTCGAAATTCGAATGATTATGGCAATGAGCGTCTTAATCGGGTCCTACTCATCCCTACCTGGCCCCATTTTTACGAGCCGTTTTCTGATTTTTTACCAATTTTCCATCATCTTCATCTTTTTCACTCATTTTGATTTGATTTTTGAGTTGCCTTCACATTTCCCGCCCATTCACTCCATTTTCCCATTGTTTTTCAGTCCGTTATTAACTTCCCTACTATATATACACTTTTGTATTTCACAGACTACTTATAGTTTTCTCTGTGTCTCTCTCTGGATAATCTTTCAAGAAAAGGAAAATCTCTATTGCTATGGAAGAAATTGTGAAAGAACCCAATTCTGCTACAGGTTCAGATTTTTGGCCTTATTGTTGTTTATTTATTTGTTTTTGTTTTCTAAGTTTGGTTTTTTATGTGGGTTTTGTTGGGTTCTGGTTTTCTTGATGTTTTGTAGCCAAGACAGGGAGATCGGCGTCGGGGCTGTTGCGGTATCCTCTTCGATCGTCATTGAAGGCCAAGGAGGAGAAGCCGCCGATTACCGATGCCTCCAACAGTTCTGCTTCTAGGGCCAGGTAGTTTTCTCTGATTCTGATGAATAAAATTTTGTTTTGTTGATAATTAACTGGGTGATTTTGTCATAGAGAATGAAACTTTTGACTAGAAAAACAATTGGGGGTAAAATGGTTTTGGTTATAGAGGGATGATATAATTGGGTTTTTGTTAGAATTTCATCTGTGACCTTCCGGGAGTTGAAATTGCTGTTTTTTAATTTAATTTTGGGACATGGAACTTGGATTTAATTATTTATGTTGAATATTCTGTATGTGCATAATATGGAACATGTAATCAGTATACTTCTAAAGCTTTTGAGGGCATGTCATTAGTAGCAAGAATGTAAAGGGAGTAATCTGCATTTGTGGTTATTGGACCATTACTTACAATAGAATTGAGAATTTGTGGATGTTGTCATTTTTAGGGGAAGGATTGCATCAACTGTTAGTAAGAGTGTGGGTGTTCTTGATCTCTCTAGCAAGGAAAAATCCGCCAAGCCACCAAGAAGAATGTCTATTCCTACAAAGTCAAGTGCTACCCCTGCTCCTAAGCTAGTTGGAAATATTACTCCGATTTCTGAGGCTAGGGCGAAGAGGTCCACTGCCAACTCTGTAAAAAGCGATACACCGATCTCTGATGTTTCAAAGTCAGCCACCAGAAGGAACTTCAATCGCTTGTCATCTGCTCCATATTGGGTATCTCAGATTAAGCTATCGGAATCAGCTGGAAAACACTCCATCTCCCTTGGTTTCTTCAGGCTTGCTTTAGAGGCTGAATGCGAGGTATATGCCCTATCAAGTTATAACTATATGGATGTCATATTGGCACTGTTTCTGAGTCATAGATGTTGCGTACTTTCAAACTAGAGTATTTGACTTGAAAGAATTCTATGCTTTCATAGATCAATTGATATTGGGAGATACTTTTGATTAAAGACAAAATCAATTTTGTTGGTAAAAGGACAATTACCTGTGCATCAGGATTCATTAGGATTGTGCTTCTCCTATTTCTTGGCAAACAGAGTGGTTTTTTCATGCTCATTGGAACTAAATGGACAACTACAAAAATCTTCACTTATTACCAAATAATTTGAACTGCATACTTTTGTTAGATAAGTTCAATGCAACTCATTTGCCTAATTTGTTCCTTGTTGCACTCAGCATCTTCAGCTTTTAAGGGATGAGCTGAGGTCGTATGCACGGCGGTATAACCTAGCAGGCTTTGGGGAGTCTCTGAAGGAGTTGTTTGAAAGCTACAATATCCTGGAGAAGTTAGATCAGTTGCAGGTCTCTGAAACTTGTTCCTATGTGCCTGAAGATGAAAATCGATCATCTGATGATGATGTACTTAGCTCTTCTTCCGTGAAAAGCATTGAGAAACAGAAATTGAAACCCTCAAACACCAGTGCATCTGAAGTTAAAGACATGAACAAGGAGACAAGCCAGAAAAGTTCCTCAAGTACTGGTGCTGTTGATGTTTGCCAAGTCAAAGGCATGAAAAAGGACCAGAAAAATGATCCAGCAAGAAAAACCAGGACATCAGCAAGAACAAATGCATCAAACCCAACATCTGGTTTACAGTCTGGGGACGGAAACACACAAAAGAAACCGCAAAAACCAAGAATGAAAGTGTCAAATAAAGTGAGGGATAAGGTGAAGCATCAGGGAAAGAAATCGTCTGATGAGGAAGGTAACTGCATCTACTGTACAATTCGAACTAGGATGACATATAGTTGATTTAATTTGCTTAAAGTTTCATGCTTGCTGTTATAGGTCCAATTGTTTCCCTAGCAGCTGAGAATTCACTTCAAGAGAACAAAGAAAATATGGTAAGGTTCTTTGTGGGGAAAAGTTCTAGATTCCTTGATTTGTTTGACATTCACAATCCTATATTGTTTGTCCTGCAGGATGCAGCATAGACTGAAGACATCAGTTTGGAAGTTTAAGGAGGCTCTATGTGTGGTCTGGTCTTCATTTTATCTGGAGGCTTGTTAATGTCCTTTGTATAGACATATATACATCATTTATAGATTTAAATAGGAATCAAAATTGTTTGAAGTGTGAAATTCTTTTGCTTCTTTTGTTTTGATTTGGTGATGGATTTTGCTGAAATGTTAAAGACATCGATCTCTCTATGATGAAGTTTCTGTTCCTAGTTTGCGTGATTTTGAATTGTTCATTATCCTATTTACCAATACATGGAATTTTTAATGAGTATAGATGCAATGATTTTATTTTCATGAGACAATTTTAGTTGGTTTTAGTCTAGGCTAGACACTAATAGGGCACTCTAGACAACACAACCCTTAAGGCTTTGATAAATCTGTTAATTGCAATTTTTACATGGATGTGAAATATGCCAATAGGGTTTGTCATATTACAGTCCACAAGGGAAACACTGGCACAAAGGTTAGGGATTTTCAAGAGCATGAGTATGTGAGAGTTTTATATTGCATTTTGTTTCTTTCCTATGGGGAAATTCCTTCGTTTTAATATAATATCCTTTACATTTCTGGGTCCTGCATTCATTATCTCTAGCATGAAGGGATAGGAATAGATTAGGTAGTTGGTACTTGAGGTGCTTGTTATGTTAGTCTTTCAACATTTGTTATACAATGTTTCCTTCATCCTCAAGACCTCAAATATAGAAGTTGGGAAATGAGTGAATGCAGTAAAAAGAGGTTGAAGAGCAACGACTATAGGAGCTTGGGGAACCAATAGAACTAATAGAGCAATGACTATAAATTAAAAATTTGAACGACCTTGGGTAGTTACAATTCCTGATATTTTGATTCAAAATAGTTTTGGATCAGCATTCCATCAAATAAAAGTTAGATATTCTGTTACTTTAGCAATATATATTAGTTGATTCAATAATATGTTATATTATACTCCATATATACAAGTTCAAGTTATTAATTAGACTTTTAAATCATCAAATATTTTCATTAATTCATTTTTAACATACTTCATATTCATTAATTTTTTTATTTACTTATCAATCTTGTCAATAGCAAATCTTTTTTTAAATTTTTTTTTATATGAATCAATCTTGTCATTGGTTGATCGATCATTATTTTAATTAGAAGCAACCTTTACAATGAGGGACTGGTTCTGGCGATATAAATGGATATGCAGGGTCCAAGTGAAGATTCCTTGATGGAAATGTTATTATTAGATGCCTAGTCACCAATAATTTTACTGAATATAATGTATTGGGGAGGGGAGGATTTGTAGTTGTACATAAAGGGGAATTGAATGATGGAATCAGGATTGGTCATAAGAGAATGGAATCAGCGGGCAATGGGTACCAAAGAGATATGTATAAATATAAGTGTATATAATTATAGTATATACGTTTCTGTATATTATATATAATTATAATAATTGTTAAAATAAACATATAAATATATAAGAATAATAATAAACATATAATTATAATTATAATTAAACTTATAATCATTATATATTGTGTATATTATAATCAAATATATAATTAATTTAATTATTATAATAAACACACACACACACACACATATATATATATATATCTGTTTATAAATGTATATTTATAATTATATAATTATTACAATACAAATATAAATATAATTATAATGAAAAATATAATAATTATATATATTAATCATATATATAGTTAATTTAATCATTATATTAAAAAATATATGTAATTATTAAAAATATATATATGTTGAGGCTGCAATTATTTCCCTTTCCTTGTTTTTTTTTTGCTTAGGTGTCTTAGTCTTCGATCAGCTTTTTATACAGTGTATAAATATGTAATGTGCAAAGCTCATATGACATGTGAGAATTTTTTTGGAAAAAAATATATTGAAAAGAAATTACCAAGCAAAATAGAGTAGAATCATTGAACTCAATATACTTTTTTCGTTTTATTTCAATTGTCTATTTTGAACTTGTACAAAAATTAAAATAAGTAATAAAAATGATAATTATATAACTAAATTTCATAAGTTACCATCAAATAATTGATGTTTAAGTATTAATCATCCTCAAAAAATACATTTTTAAATAAATAATTAACAATTCATCTAAATCCTTCATTAATAAAAATATAATTATAAAAAATACGTACTAAATTTAAAAATTAAATAATTAAAATGAGACATAAAAAATGAAATGATTAGTTTTTAATGGTTGAGTTGGACTCACTTCATCCCTATCTTTTTATAAAATCCATTAAGCAAAGTCTATTGCTATTTTTTAAAATTACGGTTTATATTATTTCTAAATTTATCTTTAATTTATTGAAAGAGAGAAATATATAATAATTAATTATTTTTCTAAAAAAGATTAAAATAAATAATAGTATAATGAAATTTAAATTTTTTTAATCTGTATAATTTTATTTAAAATATATTAGAAAAAGTGACAGAAGATAATATTAAGAATTACGAAATTTACATAATGAAGAAATACTAATTGATTCATTCATCAAAAGAAAAAAAAAAGAAAAAGATTCAAACGACTTTCCAACTTATTCCCACCATCATCGGCACCGTCGACTGCACTGACTTTATCGACCAAGCGGCCGCCTTTCTCTGGCTCGCTAGATTATGGCATTTAGAGGGCGAGGAAGAGGGCGTGGTGGGTATGGCGGTGGCTATCGGGTAGCCAAGCAAGAGCCCTTCGAACTATTTCCGGTAATTCAGCTGGAAGCCGTTACCCCTTTTAGCTATACGATTTTTTCTGCTTTTCTGTAGTCCGGAAGTTCAGAAGATGAAAATTTTCTATTGTTTGTTTTGTGTTTTGTAATTTTCCCTTGCAGTAATGGAAATTAATTCTGATCATTATAATTATTGGGATAAAATTCCTTTCCTTGAAGGATTTCCCATTTGTTTAGCTGTTTTAGTATTATAGCATTTTATAAAAGTTTGGTAGTAGTGATTAGGTTAAACTTTACCCGCACCTTAATTCTTGCTAATAGTCATGTCAGAATTGGGGATTTGAGTTTTATTTCAAAAATGTAGTTGGTATGGTTAGAAAGCTATGAACTGAATTATATGTGCCACCGCCCACCAGGTGGATTTTGTTTGTGTTAGTGGTAGTCATTAGATTTACTCAAATGGGTTGGTTTTTATTTGCATTTTTCTTCTAAAAATTTCAGGAAATTAAGGAACTAGGTACTGCTGAAGGGGTGAAGGAGAATATATCCTTAGCCATTTGGTATTCTAAGTTTCAGAAGTACTGGAACTCTTCTCCTTACCATCTTGACGATGAAAACGAAGCACCTGGAAGTAAGCATTCAATTTCACTATATTTGCTTTGATCATTTGATGTTGTTATATTTCCACCAATTCGATGATGAATGATCCTATATTGGAGAAACAATGTAATCTTTGATTTGAGGAGAAGTTCAGGAAGCAGAAATTCTTCTTTGGCAATATAGAGTTATTCTATGTTTACGCCCCTTTATTACATTTATAAGAACTATACAAGCGATCAAATTTTCTTCTTTACCTGTTTGCACTTCAGTTTTTGTAAAAGAACTTTTTAGAAGAAAGCTCTAGTCTCATCATTCCTAGATGGTTTGGTCAATATTTTAAGTCCTTAGGGTTGATGGAAAGCTCAAAGGCAAAATATAAATCGTGATCAGATACGAGTCTTTTGCTCTATTATAATAGGTTGCTGCCATAGGTGACAGAAGACAAATAGGTTTTTGTGGCCCTAATAAACTCTTTGCTTCCCATGACAATCAGATCTTAGAACAATTGGAGTACAACAAAGTTAACTGAATTGTGTTAGTTGCATAATCTATGGATCTGTGACTGTTCTAATGCTTTATCTGAAATAAGAGGAAAAAGATTTCTGGCGTGGCTTCTGCAATAAGATCTTCCTTATTTATAGGAATAAATCCTAAAATTTCCTTAGGATCCACAAAACGAAAATGCCTCATTTAGTAAACAAACCTGTCTTTCAGCGAGTTTCTTCATTTCCACATTCATTTGATAATTTCATCTATTTCTGACATAACTCCCATGTAGAATCTGCTTATACCGTCATTTTTTTTATTTAAGCTTCCTTCATTACCTTGTGGTTAAAGTAGGATTATTGAAGAGTTTATAACTTAATGAAAATGATACAATTGCCAAAATTCTGGCATGTTATGTAAAGACATGAATGTCCAGAATAAGTTTGGTCCCTACGTGGGCTACGTTGAAAGGAAAACTAACAATAACTGACTAGATGTTCCTCAAAGGGCACGCCGTATTTTAGGAACAAATAAATTGACATTTGAGTGCAGTTGAAGTTTACATCTTTCACTTTTGAGCTTCTGGAAACATTTGCTTTTTGTGAACACTCTGTTGCTTCTGTTATTTCTTATTTCTTGATATGTTCTTTTTACTTCTTTTTTTTTTATTTAGCATGAGTTTGATATCTTATGCTACGTTATCACTTCAATTTTGGTGTTGCATCTAATGCTCAGTTTTTTATTATAGAAATTCAAAGAACAGAAATAGAAAGGTATTCAGACAGGAAATCAGAAAAGATAAGGCAAAAGCCCCCACTATCACACTTTATAAGAATGGAACCTGATTATCTTCCAGCAGAACTAGCTAAAGGTTTGTGAATGGGCTTTTGGAAATCTTCAAATGGTTATAAATTTGTCCTCTTTCCAACATTTTTACTTCTTTATGTATTTCTGCATTTCTTTTATTTGGAATTTTTTGCTGACTAATGGAGCAGGTGAAAAGAAAGAGAAACGTGGCGTGAAAAGAGTAAAATGGAACCCAGATGCAGGTATAATAGGAATTATCTGCTCTTACTTTTTTTTATAAAAAAAATCTGTTCTCTGCTTGTGCCTTTTTAGGTCTTTGTGTTTTGCATCACTAAAACTTTTCCTGCTCTCAGCCTTGATTTATGTGTCGTACTTGTGTTTTTTCACCTCTGCTAGAAATAAGAGGTGGTATACCATTGCATACATACCCTGAGTATCAGCCTCAATTTCTCATAGAATTGATACAGCTGATTTCTACCACAATGATTTATTTTGGTGAAATAACATAGGTCTATAAATATGTGGTTAAGCGATATATGTGGAAAAGAAAAGGTAGATAATTCTTATTTCCCTTATACTTTATGACATTGCAAAGGAAATATAACAGGGAAATTAGGGGAAGCTGGAAGTCATCTGTAGGAATTGAATTGAGATGGAAGTAGATCATATGGTCACTAGTAGAGAGTTTTTTTAATTTTGCATATTATCTTTGTTTCTAAGTGGATGGACAGCCTTCGATGAATCTTTTAGAGCAGGGACTTCTCTTTGTTGATGATTCTACTGGGTTCTGCATAAGCTTCTGTTGAAGTCCAGTTTGCTTAACTAGCATGGATTTTCAGTGATTTTGGACTTAAGGTTGATGGCTGCACAAAATCTGCAAGAAATGCTAAAACCATCTGAACTTCCACTTAAATCATGTAATTTGAAAGTTCCCATGATATTGCTTGATTCATCGGTTTGGGATCCTAAATTTTTTCTTTGAGTTGATTTTGAATGTGGTTGGTGAAAATGGTGATGGAATCTTATTCTTAAACTTGAACATATTGTTACTTATGAAACTGACTTCCTATTTTGTGTGATAGACATGCAGAAATTGGATATCTTTGAAAAGTTTGAGCAGAAGTATCAGGTAATAATGTTACTCCGTTCTAGAATAACATTTCCTACCCCTGTAAAAAACTGTACAGAAAAGAATGGAATGACAGAAAACAAATCCAAATGTTTTATTTGGAATAACTAACTTGTTCAATAGAAACAAGTGGATTTCTTGTAAAATTCAGTTTAGTTCTTTCCTTTGCCTTCAGTTGTTTTAATGACGTTTCTATGTATTTCACTTCCAATGCATTAGGGTCAGGGTGCAAATGAGGGTAAAGAAGATGAAGAAGAAGAGGATGAGAATGTCGAAGAGGAGGAGGAAGAGTACAGTGATGATGGTGATTATAATCAGGTATGTTCACGCTGTTTCTCTCTCCTGTTCTCTGCATGTGTGTGTCTCTCCATCCATCTGTTATGAAAATGAGTGTGCAACTCCTTTTGTGGTCATGCAAGTCATCCTTGGTTTTTTTCATTCTGTTTGTCCTAAAGAAAGATTTTGTTCTTATTAATTGGTACGAAAATTAATGGATTCAAACTCTAAAACATCATTGCAGAACATTGATTTTGATGATGATGATGACGACTTTAACATGGCCGATGACAATGACGGTATACCTTTCTATTTTTGAGTATCCAGATTGACTTTTTTACTCCATTGATTTTGTACAGCAACGGCTGTTCTATTATGTCTTGTCAAAATAGCATTCTAATTTGTATTGCTACTTTGCAGATGAGCCGATATATTAGTTGGACAAGTCTGAGCATGCCTTGGTGGCTGGATTTTGGTTATCTTTAGAAGCATTTGGTTATATTTTACGATGCTTCATTTCCAGGCAATCTTGCCAAATTACTGCTTGGTGTAGTGATTTGAGGATTTTCAAGTTATGGACATTTGGCTAGAAAAGGGCTCCAGATATGTAGTTGGGAGGCGGGCGATGGGGGTTTGGGCAACGTAAAATACAAGGTTGAAAAGTAGTTTTTTACTTTCTCAAAAATTGATCCGACATTGTTGTTCTTACTTAATTATAACACATGAAGGATGAGAATAATTTTAAAATTCTTACATGTTACATTACTCCAGGACTTGAGAAATTTTCTCCTAGAAAAAAATAAGGAAAGAAATAAAAATAAAAATACAACAGAACACCCTGGTAGTTATCCGTTGTATATTTTCCTTCTGTGAGCCATTTATCTACCAATTCATTCGAAGAAACTGTGTTTTTACAGACGGTTCTCCAATGAAGAACAAGACCCCTTCATACTTCCTTGAGTTCTTGAAAGAGACGAGAAGTTCTCTCTATTGATATCACCGAAAATTGAAGAAAATTGGTGTCCACTTGTACATTTTTACTGGCCTTGGGCAAAATAACTTTCAATTACCAGACTAGTGTGAATAAATCTTGGAACACATACATCAATCAATTTTAAAAAACAAGTGATATCGGTGTAACACTACGTGGTACTCACCGTCAGGAGGCAAAACGCTTCCACCAACACAAGGCTAATATTGATAACTGCAATGAAGGTATTCTAATTCTACATGGAACATGCTTTCCAAACATGAATTTATTCGAAGTCAGTATTTTCAAAAGGACAACCTGGACCTCAATTTGCAGACAACATTTATGTTGAAAAAGAAAGCAAAATTACATTGAACAAGCACGATTTTCTTTCACTTGGATGAGGTTCTTTCTTCTTTCCTTGCCTCTGGCTTATGCAACCAGTCCTGCATAAAAGATACGAAAATATCAAGGAAAATTATCAACCAAAATGAAAACCACTGAATGTTTGAAATGCCAAAACCAAGAAGAAACCATGGATCTTAGACATCTTTTGTTTTCACGGAGGAAGAAGAAGCAAAGGCATCCAGACACAAGCCTAAGGAATTCTTTCCTTATCCATATGTTTGCTATTTTAAATTGAAATTTGGATAAATATGAGCTTGCATTAGAATGAATACAGGTGTAACTTATTTTGTCTTTCGAAGCAAATTGCAATTTATTCAATTTCATTAGATTAGTTAGAAGAGCGACTAAGCTAATGATATCCAAATGAAGAGGCACACACATATTGTGAGCTGTACGAGGAACATAACTAACAACAAAAGAAACTCTTACATCCTCAGGCAGTAGATATCAACATAACTAAAATTCAATTTATTATATAAACCAACATAAAATTTTTCTTATGTTTCTTTAATAGGGATTAACTCTGGCATTACAGTTCAGATTGAATAATCATTCCCTATTCTCAAATTGAGTACCCACAGGACAACCACCAGAGTATTTTGTGGGATGCTTTGTGGTCTATCACCAATCATCATAACTATACACAGTATCCAACTACTCTCTTTCCCATTAACCATCAACATCTTCCACACCACTGAACAGTAACACATACAATATCAGAGTCTCAGAACACGCTTTTGATTAATATAATTCTCACAAACAGATCATAAAACATGATGAAGTAAATCCTCAAGTTGATCAGTAATATACCAGTGTATAACAATAAAGAGGCCAACTACAAACTAAGTGTCCATATATTCAAAAGTCAATGCAGCATCTATGACACCAAGAGCTGAGTTTTAATAATGTTCCTCCAATTCCACGAGCATCAAACAAAACAAAAGCGCCAATTCTTAGGTTTTCAAAACTTTTCAAATCTATTCCAATTCTTACAACCAAATTGGGCAAACCCAAATCAAGACACTACAAATCTCCCCTAATCCAACATAAATTGAAGAAACAAAAAAGACTAAAATTAATAATTAGATAGACTTTATTGATCGGTGCCCTTTATCTGACTTAGCAAGAGGCAACTGAGAAAAGCTTAACATTCGAGATAAAGAGGTAGTTGTGGACAAAAACTGAGTTTAATCATCAGTTATTTTCCCCATAAGTTCTCAAAATCCTCAGGCATCAAGAAAGACCAATTAACTCAATTCCTAGGTTTTCAAATTATTCCAATGCATCCGAGATCAAAGCTTTTCAATTTACAATAAAATTAACAATCCAAAATAAATTAAAAATTAAAAAAATTCCCAATCCAATATAAATTAACAAGAAACAGAAAAAATCATTAAAGAAATTAACTTTATTGATTGGTGCCCTATATTCAACCTAGCAAGTAACTGAGAAAAAAGTTTACATTCTCGATGAAGAGGTAGTTGGCGACGATGACGGTACCGACAATCGAGCCAAGAATGGCCACCGGACCGGTTAGCAGACTCCACTTCCTATGTATCATCTTTTCTAATCTTTCTTCTTCTTCGTCTCTATTCAACGGCATTCTGGGTCACCACTTTGATTTCTATAGAAACTCAAGGAGAGAGATTGATGGGCTGGGCCTTATGTGGACTAAGTTCAGCTGGGCTACAAACCTTAATGGGTCTATTGAACAGCTAATTTCTTCTTCGTTTTTTCTTTTTCTTTTTTTCTCTAATAAGTTTAAGTTTCTATTATAGAAGTGGTAGAACCCTTAGTTGAATTTTCAATATTTCGGTATTTTTTTTATATATTCATGCTTCCATGAAACAGAAAATTTCACCCATTATGTGTTATAAGTGATAATTAATTCTCTATAAGAATTTTCACACTAAAAAGTTATAGATGACTTATATTTTAGTTCTTAGGAGAAATAAATAAAAATAATTTTTTTAAGTTAGAAGAGTGTATACAAGTCGAAAAGAGAGCGAGTGAAGTGTGAGAGTATTAAGAAGTGAGAAATGAGAATCTTTTAATTTCTTAATTAATTCATAATCTTAGCTAGTGCTTGTAACTCATAATTTCCTAAGAACTCCCTTGGTTTCAGTTAATCAATTCCTCAGTAACAACTTATCATTAGGTAAATTAGCTGTATAGCTAAGATTTTCCCCTTGACCTGAGCCTAATACACACAAAATTCAGTCAGAAAATGAAAAAGAGAAACAAAAGAGGAGGAGAGTTAACAAAGTCATGGTGAACTGTCAGATGTCTGCATTTGAAAGGTGTCAGAACCAACAGTTTACTAGCTCAAGTGAGAAAGAAATCAATCGTTCATACCTAAAGGTGTACTATCACTATGAACTGGCCTCAAATCCAGTAAAGCTTCTTTAAATCAACAGCATGAGACTCTCAGCACTTGGAGACAGGGAGATCAAGAAATGTAGCAGAAGTATAATTCAGTTGTAATCGCAAACACAAGAATGTCAGAAAAGAATAAGAGGAATTCTATTCATGTACAGTAATGTGGTATTTTGGTTACAAAGTCTTGGACACTGTAGTTTCCACAATGTTTCGATCACTATAAGACTGTACTGGTAATTTGAGTAGGATCTATTACAATTCCATAAATCTGTTTTGGTTGACTCAGAAAATTAGTAATAGAAGCAGCTGTTGATGAAGTTCTTAGTTGAACGTGAGGTGGTATAGGCATTTCATGTGAATGGTCAGAAATACAGAGTGCACCAGAATCATCTTGTTCCCAATGCACTTCCACCATAATGCCTCTCGGATTTTCTGCAGATTCTGTTCCTGGAATACCTATAAATCTTGCTCCAATAGGTACCTGCATAGTAATGAACAAAGAAAAATCTTCATGAGCTCTATCAATTCTTATTGAGTGCTCATCATTGTTTTATATGAAGTAAATTTTTTTGGGGAAACTGAATCTTACTTGAACAGACAATCCTGAATTCAAAGTCAGAGTTGCAAACCTTCCCTCAGCATCAGCATTTTCTAGCTCTGCCTTTTTGGCAATGTTGAGGAAAACTTCTTCAAGAGTTGTAAGTCCAAGCTGAATGTCTGCAATCCCAAATTCTTTTGATCTATCTTGAAGTTCAGCAAAGAAATTCTGGTGAAAAGGAACCAATTTCAGAAAGGGAGTGGGCTGATCAGTTAAATATGATTGCACGCTTATGAATTCAACACATCTAACAATGCAGAGGAGCCTAACGCCAGTATTATTTTGTAGAAAAAATAAGTAACAAGAGTATCAACAATCATAAATCAAAAGAGCCAAAAGAAGAACTTAGACAAAAGAAAAAGAGGGGGGGGGTTCTCTTAATATCATGCCAATGGGATATATGGGCAAATTTGTCCCATAGGGCACAGGGAAAGGGAATGAGAGAAAAAAAAAAGAATCAAAAGAGAGAAATGATTAAATTCTCACACGCATGATGTCAGTTTTCTCCTCTTGTATAATTTTAGCATAGGTTTAGTTTTGTTTGCTGTTATTTTCATGTCAAGCATTATTCAGCTTGACCAATTGAGATATATCACCTTTCCCAAAATGAGTGAAATGGTTTGAACAAAGTATGAGGTGTTTTACCTTCAATTGCCTCTCCTTGTCATGAGGAATAACATACGTCAAAAAAGACTTATTCTCTTCTTTAGGAAGCACATCTAAATGCTGCCAAAGCAAGTCAGGTTTCAGGTAAAATTACTAGCTTGAATGAAACAATCACAGAATGTCACTGAGCATACATGTTTGAAGAACTGTTTCACTACTTCATGCTGAGCTGCTGTAAAATTATCTTCTGTTGTAGACATCCCGTTGCTCCCAGACAAGCTTAAGTTAGCAACAAAACCACTTCCAAACCGTGATTTCAACCGTATCGAATTTCCAATGCAGCGGAGTCTACCCTTTGCCATGATACCTATGCAATCACTTAAAACATCTGCTTCCTCCATTGAGTGAGTAGTTAAAATTATTGCACGTCCCTTCTTTGCCTTTTCAATTATGTCCCACACATGTCTTCTACTTACGGGATCCATGCCAGTGGTCTGGAAGTCGAAAAAACTTGAAAATGAGGATCGAGAGCTAAAGAAGAAAGCAAAGAAATAAGCAGAGTGAAATGTTTTCTGTGTAACCAACCGGTTCATCCAAGATAACTAATTTTGGTTCAGCAATAAGGGCTATAGCAAAACTGAGGCGACGCTTCATTCCACCACTATAGCTGCCAGCTCTTATCCTTGCTGCCTCTGTAAGCTTAACATCTGATAATGACTTCTCTACGATCTGAAAATAAGTAAAGATCTATCTTAGAAAAGATTACGAACAATAGAATTTAGCAGAATGACAGATTCCTAATAAGTTCTCCAAAAGACATCTCATAACAAGATATAATTAGTCAAAATAAAAAAAGATCATGTTAAGGATTGTATAAAGCGCACCAATTTAATTGAAGCAGGTAGTAGACCTTTGATATTGGAAAAGATGTGGAGGTGCTCTTGACCAGACAATGCATCCCAGAGAGTATCGAACTATGAAATGCATAAGGAAAGAAATCAGCCAAAACTACCAGGTCAGGTACTTCTGATGATATATGAAATAATAGGATGAATGGAAACCTGTGGGCAAACTCCTATCATCCTTCGAATGTTTGACATACCAGTTGAGCTCCGCACAGAAAATCCATAAATAAGAGCTGGTAAAAAAATCATAATTTCAGTTTGGACTAGCCTTATTTTCTAAGTTTAAAGAAGTACTAGAAGAAAGTTAAAAACCCTTAAAGTTTCTTTCTTTTTATTCATAAATATGGATAACTTCTGAGAATGTTGTTACCATCTCCACAAGTCACAGGTGTAATTCCAGTCAAACAATTGATAGCAGTAGTTTTTCCTGCACCATTTGGCCCAAGAAGACAAAATAACTGATCCTTAGCAAAGTTCACCCACATACCCTGTGAAGACAATCAGCCTTAACCAGTCATATGATGAGTCTGTACAATGAAAATAAAAGGGGAAAAAAGGTGAAAGATATAGATTGTCAAGCAAAATATAACTGCTCTTGTGGCAAAGATAGCATGTTCCTCTAACTGTAGCTACTAAAGAGTACATAAATATTATCCCTAAACTTCTAGAAAAGATGTATTTAGTTCATGAAGTTTCCTAGCAAGTTCTTTTATAGAGATATTTTGTAGGAATAAAATGTTCTAGAAGAATCTTAGATTTTTAAGAGAACTTCTACATAAAGTTAGCTGAGTTTTTGAGAGAAAAATCTAGGCCTTGATTAATAGCCATAGGATCAAATTGATCTCCACCGTAAATTGATGAGGTGGATAGTGCAAATAGGGCTTGAGTTTGTAACTTTAAAAGTAAGAGAACAAATTAACAAGTGAGCAAGAGCTTCAAGTATAAAATTGTAAAGAGTCTTCCTTGTGAGTGACCAAGATGTCTTGTATAAATCTTCTCTTGCATAATAAAACTCTTGTTCTTGTATTATAATTCGAGTCTAGACTTATACCACTTGATTGATTCAACAAAAGAAGAATCACAATCTTTTATGGAAATTCTCTACAATATGATTATATAACAGGTTTTCTTTCTTTGTTATTAATATCACTACAGTTTGAGTGCATGAACAAACGTGACCATGTTCAAGCACAAAAACATATATATATATATATATATATATATATATATATTTCTCTTATCAGAATTCAGAACAAGAAATGACCAAAAACAAGAGAGGTCTTGTGCATCTATCAAAGCACAAATGATGGAATATTTTTCCTTGTAGTAGATTTCTTTTGGATCATCAATTTAACATAACATTATAAGAATATAGCCAAAATACTTACTTTAAGAGCATGGTAAGGTGAACTCCTCTTGCACTTACAACAACTGATCTTGGTTTTTCCAGGATATATTTTCACCAGACCACGAATTTGAACTGCTACACTTGAATCAATTATGCTTTCCTCCATTTGTTGTTTTACTTTGTTTTCCTCTTCAAGGACATCCTCATCATTTGGAGTAATACTTTCCAAGGATGGAACTGCACGTTTGCAGCCACAAACACTACCCTCTAGAAGGTGAATATAGTTAAAGCTAAGAATCAACACAATCATTAGCTAAACACATACTCAAGAGCTAAATATTTGCTATTTTCAAAAGGAATAAGTTCAATTACCTTCTACCTTGTTTCCACCTTTGCCCATCCAATATCCAAGTTTGAGAAAATAAAACATAGATTTTCTCACACCAGATGTGTCAGGAATTATATTGTCAAAGTAGATAGCAAGTGCAAACCATAGAAAGAACGTAGATACCAGCCATATGTATATATCGTTCTGCCATAACAAGCAAGAAAAACATTGAAGCCACTAAATTCAAGGGTCCACATGCTTATGGGTAGCATAAGAAATAAGAAAACGTAAACATCTATGGATCATCCAAAGCTCCTTTACCACTCCTTCGAAGTGTATGTATGCATGTGTGTGTTTGTGCATGTACTGGACACAGAAGTTCTGTAGGAGTTCTCAATATATCCAGATCCTCTTATTTATTTATTTAAAGTTCTAGCCTAGTTCCTCTGGTAGGAAAAGAAATATAGAAACTGAGTGGGCATACAATTGTTATCAAGCATTCGGTATCATTTGGAGCACACTTTGTCCTCCTGCTCCAACTGATGCCAGGATCTGTAGGCATTTTAGTCGAAATAGAAAGCAGTTTAAGACCTTCAGCGAGCAGATTTGGAGGGAAAAATGACCAAATGATTCGGTAGCCATTAGAAAATATATGACTGTAAGGAAATCCGAATGCGGTGACAAGCTGAGGAAAAGTAACAAAGATTTATGTCAAGAGAGACAGTAAAGCTATCTATTCAAGTATTACTACAGCAGACACTTGCCTGAGTCAAAATCCCAATGATAAAGACCGAGAAGCCAATGACTGCGGATGAAGATGACTTGCTCACAAAGGCAGACAACATGAATGCAAAAGCAATCTGGAAAGAGATACAGAAAGCCCCCTTAGAAATTTGATACTCAGAAGAATAAGTTGAATTGGAAATGGTTGCATTGAAAAGAAACTTACCATATTAAACTGAAAAAGGAAAAAGAGAAGAAACAACACCGCAAAGCTATTGCGCAAGAAAAAGTGAAACTGAAACATCATTCCGAAAAGAACTATGAAGAGAGATGAAAGAAGCGTGATGAGTCCCTCCCAAGTGAACCATGATAACCAGTATGCAGTATCATAAAGACCCATCAAGGTCATAGCCTGTTACGGAAACATAAAGAAATTAGAATAAAGTTGCAGATATTCAGGATTCTTTAAGAATTTCACATATTAAACCAGTAAATACCTGGCGAAGTTTGAGCTCTTTCTCTGCAATCAAAGCACTGGCCTGAAAGACAAAACCAAACATGGAAATTGCTAGGATAAAGGTTGGTCCTGCCGCACCCATAGCATTGAAAATTTCCTGCTCCGGATGTGCATATTCCTTAAAACCGACAGCCCAACTAAACTTCAAATCTGAAAGCATGTTCAGTTAGAGAAACTGCCAGCAATATCAACAAGTAGAAGTTTTACCATGAATGAACGAGTCCTATACAAGATAATGATAAAAATTGCAGTTAACCTCCAATGAGAGATCTAGCAATTTCCCGCTCTGCAGCAAGTTGAAGTGGAATTTGAAATTTAAATGTAGGATCTTCAAATTTTCCCCCGATTGGAAACCAGAGTAGAATTAGTCTGAATACCATAGCTTATTATAGTAGCATTTCTTTCCCAAAAATGCAGTGCCCCAGGACACTGCATGGGATGGTTGAAAAGCCATATATCCACCTCATTTCGTGTTCTAAAGGACTGAACCTGCAAACAGATATAATTTGCCTTGTGATCTTGGTGGAAGTCATTGCCATTTGTTAAGACATACCATCTCTGTTCGCAATTCGGATGTGCACATCCTTTAAGAAAATTATAATTCTATAGAGTTTTGAAAGAAAATAACTGAATTAACCTTTCTTGAAAATGAAAACAAATATAAATATATTGTTTGATAGGTAAAAATCATAAAGGGAAAGGGTAAAATATAAAAAGATCAATAAATGCTTATCAAATTCAATAAAGTAACTTAAAAATATAAAATATAAATTAAAACTAATCCAGAAATGTGCTACCTTTTGGATATGGACACAGAGTTAATTTCTGAAACAAATATGTACTTGTTTTTCTTTAGGCCGGTTTAAAAAGAAACTCTGGTAAATGATAGCAGAGACTTTGCTAAAAAATCTTCCCAACCCATCACCAACTAAACAGATAAACTAAAATATAAAATACCAAATCCAATTTCATCCATTTTAGCATTCCAAAGAATAAACAATCCAAATCTAAACATAGAATCAAAACAAATTCAAACACGCACATTCACAACACAGTCATATAATTATGTTAATAAAAAAACAAAATTGTCTGAAATCACCCAAGAAAAACTCATACATAATTCACACCATTCACACTAATTATCTGAACTAAAATAATTCAAAGAAATAGAAAAAGGGAAAAAACCTAAAGAAAGAGTTGTAGTCTCGTGATACCTTATTTGAAGGAATAGGCCTGCCAGGATTATTAACCAAAATTCCATCAACAATCTTTGCAATTCTTCTACTATCATTGCCGCTCCACACAAAATCAAAACACGGAAGCTTGACCAAGTATTTGTCCTCACAAGGCGGAATTGGCGGCGACGATAGAAGCGTAGGGTTAAGAATACTGCGGAAAGCGGTGGAGGATCTTAAGCTAGATTCGATTGATTTCTGAATGCAGAAGATTAAGAACAAGAAAAAGATTGAAGAAAACAATTGTAGAAAGGTGGCGCGCTTGTTCCGCCATGAAAGCAACAAGTTCTTGAAGAAAAGTGCTGTGAATTGTTGTTTTAGCAGTCGCCATCCGCTCTGCGATTCCATGGCCGTGTGTTGGAGGATTCTCTGTGGGTGCTTTTCGCGGTTAAAAATGGCGGGGGTCTAGTCAAATGTGGGGTTTACGAAATCACATTATTTGCTCAAATTTAATGAAATTAGGCTGATTTTTCAATTTTTTCCCATGAGAGTTTAATTAATGGAAGAGTAGTTAAAAAGCTTTAATTACTTTTCAAGTACTTTAAGGATTGACAAGTAAGCATGCAAATTAGACATTAAACATTAAAGCAATCTTGCTTAGGATAGGTAATTTTTTTTAAAAAAAATTTAGCGATATACTTAATTACTACTTTATTCATTTTATATTAAGAATATATTTGAATAGTATATTTAAAAGCAATACAAATTTAATATTAAATTCTAAATTTATTATAATAAATATTATAAATTCACTCAAGTAACTATTAATCTCGTTCTGTCTTCACTTAAATATAAATAAATTAAAATGCAATAATAAATAAGGTGTTGAAATGAGTAAAAGAAAAGAAACTTTGAAAATAAAAAAGAAAAGGAATGGCATAGTAGAAAAGAAAATAATAATACTCATACATGATTGGTATATAATCAAATATTTTCCATTAACTCAATTCAAAAAATTAATTAACATCTTTACCTTTATAAAATTATCAGTTTTCCCTTGTGAAGCGGCTAGAACCGTGAGAAATTATGTTGTGGGGAAAGCCTGAATCTACCCAAGTGTGAGTGACATCATGCCTTTTCAAATTGCTCATTCTCATCGATTCTTTTCCATGTATTCCTTATCTCTATTTCATATTCGTCCCATGGAATGATAAATATCTGACATTCTTGAGGTAAATCATTTTAACAAATTAACTTGCCGAAGGCGAAGATAGTAAATATTCTATAGAATACATTAGAAAAAGAAAAAAAAATCTACAAAGAACTAGAACCTTATTATCAATTCATAATAGTATGCTACTATAACCATATACACATGATGGATTTAAAATGAAGATATGTTATTTTACTTTATTAAATCTCATTAGGATCAATCACAAAGCCATGGATTCGCCCTGATCGGCCTAAAATGCTTCGACGAGAATGAGGTGTTACAGTTGATGATCTTGCTTGAACATGAGGTGGTATAGGAGTTTCATCTGAATGACCAGATATGCAGAGTGCACCAGATTCATCTTGCTCCCAGAATACTTCAACCATCATTCCCCTGGGATTTTCTGCTGTTTCCGTTCCAGGTATTCCAACAAATCTTGGACCTATAGGTACCTGAACAATTGCATGGATTAAAATGAAGTCAAAATGCTGATCATCTTGTGATCTGGAAATATCTGTATATTGTTTTATTACAGCAGAAATGAAGCAAGAATGTGAAGATAATACTGTATAATACATACTTGGATTGACATTCCAGAGTTCAAAGTAAGAGTTTCATGTCTATCTTCATTTTCAGCACTTTCCAATTCTGCCTGGCTGGCTATGTTCAGAAAAACTTCTTCTAGTGTTGTTAGACCAAGTTGAATGTCTGCTATACCGAATTCTCTCTCCCTTTTTTGAAGCTCATCAAAAAAGTCCTGCAAGATTAATTGACAAGAAGAAATGACAGACTTTGATTCTTATATGAATACAAGAAATTTTGAGTTTTGCAAGAAATTTCAAAAGCAATATCTTCGGAGAAACAAGCAAGTTGATAGAGAAATAACAGAGGAAGAAGTAGCCTTTCACAAAGCAGACCTACCAAAGGAAAACCTACAAGGCAAAAATATATTTTACAGCATTCAAAAATGCAAGCGAGATTGTAGTAAACACAAATATGCCTCAGCTCTCTATTCTTTCAAGTTTTGAAGTTTGAGATGTTTTACCGCCAGAAGCTTTTCCTTGTTATGGGGAATTACAAAGGTCAGGAAGGACTTGTTTTCCTCTTTAGGTACCACACCTAGATTCTGTTCAAAACAAATTCCAATTAGACAAAGCATTTTATGACTTCAAGAGGAAAATCAACAAGTAGCGCTTGGCATACATCACTAAAGAACTGTTTCACTGCTTCAATTTTGGCCATACTAACATCGTCTTCACTTGTTGGAGTCCCATTTATGGCTCCAGAAAAACTTACACTAGCAACAAAACCCGTTCCAAACCTTGATTTCAACCTTATTGAAGTTCCAATGCAGCGAAGCCGTCCCTTTGCCATTATACCTATTCGATCACTTAAAACATCAGCTTCTTCCATTGAATGAGTTGTTAGAATAATTGCACACCCTCTTTTTGCTGCCTCGATGATGTCCCAAACATGTCTTCTAGTTATTGGATCCATCCCAGTTGTCTAAGAGGTGAAACACAATGTAAATATTCTTTTGCATATTGTCTACTAAAGCATGCATACAAACATATATATAGATAAACTGAGAATTTTATTCTACCAACCGGTTCATCTAGAATGATTAATTTTGGTTCACCAATGAGGGCTATGGCAACACTAAGCCGCCTTTTCATTCCTCCACTGTAGCTACCTGCTCTCACCCTGGCTGACTCGGTGAGTTTCACTTCTGCTAATGATTTCTTCACAACCTGCTTTGGTAGTTAGTGATCAATGATTATAAGAAGCAAAAGAAGAATTAAGTCAATGAAGTGTCTTAGCACAAACCGATTTAACTGAAGCAGGATGTAGGCCTCTGATACTTGCAAAGAGGTGGAGATGCTCTTCACCAGATAATTCATCCCAAAGAATGTCAAACTGTTGAATGAGGATAATAGTCAGTGTCTTTTTTATATAGGTGAACAAGTCTCTAATGCAGAGATTGAAATCTTTATGATTTCTTGCTGATTTAACTGAAATTGAAAGTTAAAACAAGAAGACAGTGAAGAAAGCATGAGTCACCTGTGGACAAACACCTATCATCCTTCGTATGTTTGACATTCCAACAGAGCTTCTGATGGAATTACCATAAATCAATGCTGGAAAAGAATTGATGTACTTAATTACTAAATCATTTACCAGAAAACATTGCAATGATGAAAGTGGAAACTAAACAAAGTATTACCATCTCCGCCAGTCACTGGGGTTATGCCAGTCAAACAACTTATAGCAGTGGTTTTCCCTGCTCCATTAGGACCAAGAAGACAAAACAACTGATCCTTTGACAAGTTCACCCACAAACCCTGAAAATTTAAATAGAAAACTAATCTATATAATGAGGCAATGACATTTAGATGAAAGATTCCCTTCTGAAGTCCTTAAGTACTGCCATGGTAAATGGGAATTTAGTAAACCATTGCAAAGGACTAAAACCATTGAGATGCCTCTCTGAATACAATTATTGGGCTGGAGTTCATGGACTCTAACATGGGCAAAAATTCCTAACAATGCATTACAGAGACACATGTTGAGAGAGGGTATTAACAACATGGAAGAGACATTTGAGGTTAAAATACAACCTATATTCAGACACCATGTTTATGCCCATTGCATAGTAAAATCATTTTCCCAAGTAATAAATGAGATATCACTGTCACTACAAGGCCAAGTCATATGCTAACCTTCAGGGCATGATAAGGTGAAGCGCTCCGGCAGCTTTGACAAAAGCCTTTTGTTTTACCTGGATATGACTTTACAAGTCCACGGAACTGGACTGCAATATTTGGATCAACCAAACCTTCACTAGCTTGCTGTTTCACAATATCTTCCTCTTGGAGAACATCGGATCATCTGGTGTTATATCCTCAGGAGGAGGATTTTCTCTTCTGCAACTACAAATGCCACCCTCTAAATTGGAGAGAAAAAAGAGGTTACACCCGTATTATTCACATATGCCAAACAAAGAATCAACTAATAGCGCATTTGCTTGAATCAAGGTACCTTTCACTTTGTTTCCACCTTTCCCCGTCCAATACAAAGGATTTAAAAAGTAAAACACAGATTTTCTCACACCATTTGCATTTGGGATTATATTGTCCAAGTAAATGGCGATAAGAAACCATACAAAGAATGTCGAGATAAGCCACTTGAAAATGCCATTCTGTCAGAAGACAAGTGAACCACTAAGTCATATAATTGTTTGGAGGAAATAAGAATCATCGTTGGCTCCTTCAATTGTTAAATAGCTGGTTTTGATATGCAATTATTAACTTACAATTGTTATGACACATTCTATATCATTAGGAGAACATTTTGTCATTCTACTCCAGCTGATTCCAGGATCTTCAGGAGTTGCAGTTGCATCAGAAAGCAACTGAAGTCCTTCAGAGAGAAGGTTAGGTGGAAAAAGGGACCAAATAATCCGGAATGTATCAGAGTATTGCTGACTGAACGGGAATCCAAATTGTGTAACAATCTGAAGCAACAAGGAGATGAGTTATCTGTTTTAATTACTTGTCTATAAATTGACTTTAGATATAGAAACCTGCCTGAGTTAAAGTACCAATGATAAAAATAGAATAACCCAAGTTTCTGGCTGTAGAAGATTTGCTAACAAAAGCAGACATGAAAAAGGCAAAACCAACCTGGCAACACAAAATAGGAATCACATCTCAGTCAATTAAAAGAAGTTCTGCAGAAGTTATTTCACTAGAATAAAAGGGAGATTACCATATTGAATTGAAAAAGGAAGAACATAAGGAACACGACAGCAAAGCTATTGTTAAGGAAAAAATCAAACTGAAACATCATTCCAAAGAGAACTGTGAGAAGTGCTGAAATAGCTACAATAATGCCATCCCACAAAAGCCAAGTTAACCAATAGGCAGTATCATAAAGACCCATCATCGTCATGGCCTGTTAACGAACAACATGAATGTAAGAATAATATTTAACAGAAGGTTAGAGTAGCACTTCTCAATTCTATAACTAGTACAAGTGAATACCTGACGAAGTTTGAGTTCTCTCTCTATGGTCAAAGTATTTATTTGAAATGAAAAGCCAAACATGGCAATTGCAAAGAAAAATATGGGCCCTGCCGTGCCCAAAGCTGAGAGAATTGTAATAGCAGGGTGAGCAAATTCCCTAAAACTGACCTCCCAACTAAAGCCTGGATCTGAGCATGCACAAAGTAAAGAAACAGAGAGTGCATTTCAGTAAGTCAAGCACAAGAGGTTGCATGATTCTCAACGTTGAGAAAAACAATGTATTGGTTTCATCACTTTAAATGGCATACCTCCAATCAGAGACCTGGCAATTTCACGCTCCGCAGCAATTTGAAATGGAAGTTGATACTTAAAAGTTGGATCTTGAAAGATTTCTTTTCTAGCAACTGGAGTAGAATTTGTCTGTATGCCATAACTGATTATAGTAGAATTTATTTCGACAAAATGCAGGGCACCAGGGCAATGCATAGGATTGTCAGAAAGCCATTTGTCCACTTCACTTCTTGTTCTAAATGAGTGAACCTATAGAAAAGTTGCCAATACCTTAGCCCCAATAAATCGTTGTTCACTGCTTGGTCACATAAATCTAAATTCCTTGTGCTTCTATTTTCTAAAATAAATCAAATTGCAATCTTTTAAACTTATTAGAATACCTCTAGATTATATTTCTAATGTTCAAATCCTTTATGTTGTTTCTTTAAGTTGATACTTTGGTTTTGATTATTCACATACAAATAACTCCACGCCAAATAAATATAAGCAATTAATCATGATGACTTGTTTGACCTGAAAGTCAAATTCAAATGTGAATTATTTAAAGAAAAAATCATTTTTTTTACTAAATTAAAAACTTAAAATTCAATAAGAACTAAAAACTTAAACTAGACAATCCCTGCTCCCCATTCCCTCCCCCACCAAGAACCAATCAAGAAACAAAAACCCAGAAAATCTAAATTCGACCTAAGTACTCACCCCACCCGCCCCCCCCCTAAATAAATAAATAAATAACATCTTACTTCACCTCTCTCAGAAACTCCAAGTTACATCTCGCGCCATATGCAAAATGGATAAACTTCTAATGAACGAAATAAAACACTGTGATTTCCTCTATTCATGCCCAGTTCAACCATTCGAAAATCCAATTAGAAGAACAAGTCAAAGAAAAATTGATAAAAGAAATTCCATCACACACCTTGTGTGCAGGGATAGGCCTTCCTGGATTATTATCCATGATCTTTTGCACAATATTAGTAATCCTCTGACTGTCATTCCCACTCCACAGAAAGTCTAAACAAGGAAGCTTAGTAAATAACTTATTATCCTCACAAGTTGGAATTGGAATCGAAGCTACAGTTTCCGGGTCAAAGACATTATCGAAAGCCGTTGTATAAGAGAATCGAGCATCAATGGCTTTCTGTACACAGAAAAGAAGGAACATAAAGAAGACTGGGGACAACAAGAAAAGCAAAGTTGCTCTCTTGTGCCGCCATGAAAGTAAGAAGTTCTTCACAAATAGAGCTCTAAATTGTTGTATTAGCAAACGAAAGCCACTCTGTAACTCCATAGATTCTGCTCGTGAATTTCTCTGGCACAGTTTTTCTGGGTTTTATAGGTGGGGATGAAATGAGGAAAGTGGTGAGAAGATTTCAAGAAACCCATGGTAAAAATTTGGCGCGGGTTTCAGTTGGGGATTGGGGAGAGAAGTTGACTGGCACTAAATAGATTAACCCCCGGTTTTAGTTAAATTACTTGACGTGCCCTTTTTTTGAAAAAAATATTTCCATCTTTCTTGTTAGTGGATCTATCTTTGGTAACTCCTTTTTTTTTGGGTAATCTATTTGGTAACTCAAACTCTTTATAATTAAAAACGTGCTTTTGAAGAAAAAATTAATAAAAATTAATTTAATATTTTTATCTTTAATAGTATTAATAATTATATAAAAAAAACTTCAATTCTAAAACTAAAATTAGACGTGAAAAACAATTAAGAGCTCAAAATGAATTTTGATTGAAATAAAAAAAAAAAACAGTTATCCAATGGAATTTCAGTGAAAGCAAGGAGTGAAATTTTGAAGTTTTGAACCACAGAATTTTAATCAAGGTGCTTTGCTTCCTCTGTAAGGCAACACATTACTAAGAGTACTTTCTAACTATGTTCTTTACTGAATATAAAAATTAAAGATGGTGACATTTAATTGTTAAAGGGTTTCTGTGAATCCCTATTAAAGAATATTAATCTCTTGGCCAATGAATATTGTTTAATAATAATATTCTTTGACCATTTAAAAGATGATATATTGTTTATGTTATGATTACGTCAGCCATTTGCATGATTCCTAGAGGCCTTGAAAATGATGGAAAAGATTGAAGTAGCAGAAACGTAAGAATAGTAATACCTCGAATATTAACATTTTTATTTTTATTTTAGGACTTTTTTGCTTTTTATATTTTTTATTTAAAATTTAATTAATAACTTTTTTTAATTTAAAGAAATTACATCACATTAAATAAACGGTTTCTAGTACTAATATTATAAATAACAATTATAATGATGTAACTTTTTTAATATAAAAAACTATATGTAATCTTCACATTAAATCAAATATGAATATTTAATTTGAATGAAAGAATTACTTAAATAGAGTTTTAGCCATAAAAAATAAGTGATGAGTGAAAATGATATATATTCTCTTATGTTTTCACTTGAAAAATATAAGTTGATTCCATTTGCTAATCTTTAACAAGATGACAATATAATCATATTTTGCATTAAACTTTACAAAAATACTTCTTCCATTCAGAATTTAATATTATTGCATTTGACTTAATACAAAAATTAAGGAGAATATTTAATTTAAGAAAGTTATTATTTAATTATCTTGGTATTAATGTGATTAGTGCGATGTAAATCATTTAAATTAAATTAAGAGAGTTGTTAGTTGAATTATAAATGTTAGATTGTGTACTTTAAAGAAAATAGATAATCAATTTTAGAAATACAAAATAAAAATAAAAATATTTAAAGAGAATTAACTTGTCCCATTGATATTTGTTAGTTCTTTTATGTATCACTAGCCTTATTATATTGCATGTTCTTAGAGTTCCTGAATAGTTTACAAGGAAAGATCGCAGGAGATTTCCTTTACTCATAGCATTGAGATCTGAAATCTGTGTCTTTTCACTCGGTTTTTGATTCTTTATTTATAATGTTTGGTTCACATATGCTTCGATCCTACATTTAATATACTATTGTTTTGGTCAATGGTACCATTGCATATATCTTTAAAGTTTAAACTCAGGGCAAAATCTTCACCAGATTATACTTGGCAGCACGATCATCGCACGAAAACGTGTTCAGCAAGTTATCTATTGTTGATATGACTATCATCAAAATATTATGAAATGAAATACATGGAACCATAGAAGCCACGTATATTCTTTTCCAAAACTCCATATAGCAAAAGTAGCTTTCATCCCATGCATATGCATGTACAGTTATAATCTTTTAACACTCTATTATTAATACGTTACTTTTTATAATATGCATTAAAATATATCTTTTTATCAAATATAAGATATTTTTGTTACTTATATAAGATTATTGTATATTATTTTCAAATTTATTCTTACTTTATTGAAAGAAAAAAAAATAATAATATTATTTTTCAAGAAAAAAAATAAATAAAAAGATATAGTAAAAGAAAAATTTTTTGATTTGTGTGAAATTATATTAAAAAGGTACGGAGAGAGTATATATTTGCGTTTTTAGTGTAAATAAAATTAATGTGTACTAACAAGAGTAATTGACCCAAGTTGAAGTTTTGACCATGACAATTGCTCAGAAGTTTCACTAATGAGAGTTTTAAACTATTATTGTAAATGACCCAATATTCTTGCTAATTAGTAATACAGCCAACCAAGTAAATGCCTCTTATTTAGGCTTGAAAAGTTGTATTAAATATAAGTTTGTAAATTTTCTTTTTCGCAAACTAAAGTTATATAATAAATTTTTTTCCAATTAATATTTAAAAACCTTGCACATTTGGACATTAATAAAAGTGTACACATTTTTATGATGTTTATCTAAAAAATTGTGTCTTTAAATTTGAGACACTAAAAAAAAATATAATGTACACAAAAATAGGATGCAATCGTATCTTTGCTTAGTCAATTTAAGGATGCTTATAAACACAAAATGTCACTAATCTAACAATATTGGAGCACATAATCGTTGTTAATTTTACTAATGTATGTATCTTTAGAAATCAGAGTGTTGACACATAAGTGCAAATAGAAATGCCCTTGAGCATGCATTCCCTTCATTAGCCGGTTCTGCCTTAAGGCCAATGAAGCGGCAGCGTCAGCCCTGGAATTTTTTTTAAAAAAAAAAAATTCAGGGGTTCAATATTTTTCTAAATTATAGTTAGTTTTTTAAAGTCCAAAATATTATTAAATTTTTCTTAGTGTTGTAATATTTATCACAATGAAAATAAAATGAGAGTCTAAATCATCTTATATCTTACTATAAATCTTACGTATTAAGGAATGTATACCAAAAGTCTAGGGGAAGAGAGTTAATTTAATGATGGAATATGTTATAAAAACTAAGGTCTGGAATCCTCTTGTATTCATTTTTCCTGTTGCCCCTCTACCACCTTTTCATAAAAATTAGGATATTGTTTTGAGATGGATGTATTTTTTCGTCATTACAAATTATGCAAAGTTGATACTCTCTATTTATAAATTTAGTTTATCTGTGTAAATTGTCCAATGTTAAATTTTCTATCTTATATCTAGTTAGATATAGAGAAATTTAGAGATATGATATGTAAACTATTATCTTTTTTATTTTATTATACTTTGAAGGGAATGAATGAAGTGTTTTATATTGTATAGTAAAGAAAAACCTCATAATTGTTTTCTTCTAAAAGGACCCAAAAAAAAACTTACTTGATCATGCATATTACTGAAATTGCGTTGATAGTTTGGAGATTAGTTCATCCGTTTAAAATTGAATATTCATTTTTTACTTTGACAAAAAATTAAGAAAGTTCATTGATTTTAATTAACTTACCAAATTATTCTTGATATTAATGTAATGGATTGTGAAATTTATGAATTAGTGAAATGTAAATTTTTAAATTAATGTGTATAAGTAGTCGATATCATGAGTTAGTGTAAATAAATATCTTAAATTAAAGAGGTATTAATGGAATTTTGAATAAAAAATATGTTATTTTTAAAAAAATGAATATTTAATTCTGAACAAATTAAAATAGAAACATAGAGAGTGAATCCCGGATGGAAGGAGTTATTTTTTATTGAATAGGAGTTGAATAAAATCGGTGAAGTTTAAACAATTCAGTTAAGTTGGTGCAAAGTTTTTAACAAAACCTTTTCTTGGTGTTTATAAAGGATCTATTCTTTTGACCAAAATGATGACGAGGATGTTGTTACCTAATTACTACATAATTAACCAATAAATTATCGAAAAACAAAGATTAGTCCACAGCATAATAATTAATTTTATTTTTTATTTGGGTTGAATTTTGAAAGTATTTTT
>SRSM01000310.1:0-41118 GCA_019593545.1 Apocynum venetum
GGGTAGTATTAAAGGTAAAAAGAGGTCATGTGATTTATATCTTCAGCTCCATCCCCAATAAGAATATTTCTACAACTACACCTAGTCATGATGTAACTCATTATATGCCCCTTTATATCCAGATGTACATGGTAAGCTATAGTCAAATGGGAGGCCAACTTACCACCTTCCTCATTACCTTACCTACACACAGCTTCTATTTCATTAGTTTTCCTATCCATATCAAGTTCATATAACTCCCAATGATTTGGAAAGGTTTGACCCAATTCAATGGATCTAAATGATGCATTTGTGAAGCCTCAACAGTCTAGTAAATTCAAAATTCACAGTACTTCTCTGTTGGCTGCAACCTCTTTGTACACTTGTAATTCTCAAGATTTTCCTTCATCTCTTATCTTTTAGCTATCAAAATTGAGGTAGAATAAACCTCACAGGCCAAGTGTTTGCCACCAAGCTTTTTAGCCATTGCCAAGTGTAGAATAATAGGGTGGCATGCATGATGAGGAAGCTAGGAAGGAACCATTATATAAAGCCCTTTCGCCTTCCCTCATTCAACCTACCAAATCTGAAAATGTTTAACGGAAAGAAGAAAGGGGAGTTCTGGGTTTGTTTTGGATGCTCTTGGGTTGCATAGTGAAAGTCCTAAAGCTTTTAATATCTTAATTTTAATTAATGACAAATATTGATGAGGACTAATGTCTTGTTTGTACAAGTGATAGTTTTTGGATTCATGATTTAATCCATGCATGGACAAGATTTCAAGTCTTTAAGGAAGTACACAAGTCAATATGATGTAATCATAATTAACTGATTTTTATGTTATTTAATGACTATATTTGTTTGAATTGGTTAATTATGTTATTTAATGATATATTTCACGTTTCCCTTCTATTTCTTTGTAAAATCTATGTCATCCGATGACGTGGCGCAATGAGAGGATGACACGTGGCGCAATCAGAAGATGACAAGTGGCGCAATCAGAAGGTGACAAGTGGTGCTTCTAGAAGCCGCAACTTGGACCAATGAGGACGCGACATGTGGCAAAGTTGGGGAAATTAGGCCACCAACTACATTTTCAAGACTTTGGGGTGCAAAATGACCATTTTGCCCCTGATTTTTGTGGCTATAAATAGGGAGCTTATTTTTTGATTTAGACACCAATTTAGCTCCAATCTTCTCCATTTCTTTTGCAATTTATTTCTTTTATTATTGTCTTCATATTAGTATATTTTCCAGATTTTTTTAGAATAATATTTCAAGGCTTTTTGTAATATTTAGTAAAGAAATTATGTCCGGATAATTTCAATATTTTCGGGGAGTTTATCTTTCAAATTTTATTTCTAATGTTTATAAATTTCATCTTATATTTATTAAATATGTATTGTGAGTAATTTTCTTTTGTTAGCAAGGATATGTGTTAAGTTATTAATAAATGAGATTATGAGATAATTTTCTTTATACTTAATTTCTATTTGGATTTATTTAACTAGACTTATGGTCGGTTTACCCACCTAGTCTTTATTTATTTTGCTTTATGCACTTTAAATATCGCAAATGGATGGCCGAGCCACCTATTAGTTTAATTTACTTTTATGTATTTTTTTTATGCATTATGGAAGGCCGAGCCTCCATACTTTTAGTTTAATTTATTTAAATGCCCGGTTGAACCGCCTAATTTCTTTAGTTAATATAAATCCAATATTTCTTTATATATATATATATATGTGTGTGTGTATTTATTTAATATACTTTATATATTAATTAAGTATTTATATAATTCCTGTTTTAAACCAATATAATTGTGTGAATTATTGGATTGACAATCTAGTTAATGAATGTGATTATATAGCTAGGATTATTAATCTTCTATTAATAATTCAAGTAGTATCTACTAGTTTAATTGAGTTGCAGCTCTTGGCTTAATTAAATTAGTAGCGGAATTATATAATTTAAATTGTATATAATTAAGCTGATTGTTATATACAATTTAATGTTGGTGATGCCTTATTTGTTTAATGCAATTTGATTGAACATCCTATACACGCTGGTTGGTAGTGGTGTTTAATTAAATTAGTGATTAATCTGTTTGAGCTGATCGGGATTAATCTATTTTGTAAGGATAGGAATCTGTCTGAGCTGATCGGGATTCTAAAACCAACTACTTAATAATGTATCTATCTATGATTAATCCCATGAAAAATATAACTTGATACTAATTCCTTGCTAACGCTTTTTTTATATCATTTATATTCCAAATTCCTTTTTAATTCTATTCTCAAAATACCAAAAACCCCTCAAAACCCTTTCCGATTAATGATTTTAATTTAAGAGTTGACAAATCTCTGTGGATTCGATCCCTACGTTCCCTATCTACATAGGAATTTTTAGGTTTAAATTTGAGAGCCGTACGACAGGCTTCGTCACAAGACTATCAAGATTTGAAGACAAGTTTTTATTGGATTAGATAGGAACTAGATGTATAGTTTTAGAGTTTAATATATTTTGATATCTAGTTTTTACCTCTAATTGATTAATGGTTTCTAAAGGTTTCTTTGTTAATTTAAAATGTTATTTCAAAATGTTTTTAATATGTTAAAATATTTTGGTATTTCGAAAACCATGCATCGTGATTTCAAAACTTAATGATTCATACACTCTTGTTGGATTGATACCATAACTTACATGGTTGATTGAAATCATCATTTGTGTGTTAGAGTATTGTTGATACACAAATGAATATTTCAGTCGACCTAAAGTGGTTTGAGTATCGTCCACAAGTTAGTTTATCTTGTGAATGCATGTGCTGTCAAATTTGTTCATTTGTCAACTTGTGGACGATCATGCGGTCGACCGCAAGATGAAAATCATCATTCGAAGATTGTCTAGTGAGCTTGCAGATGATATTGCGGACGATGCACCAATTGACAACAAATTGCTAGTGGGTTTCCAACATCTTTATTTTTTATCATTAGGAACAAACCTATAAATACCAAAACTTTTGGAAGTCTTTCTAAGAACAATTTTTTGAGCAAAAACATTGTATATCTTGATCCTATAACATCCTAGAAACATTCCAAAACCCTTTCTAAACATCAATCTTGTTAAAATCATTCAAGAAGGGTTTTTACATTCAAATGTGAATTTTGAGCAATCTTGGCAAGCCATTACTCAAAGAGGTGATTGTGATTCAAATTGATATATCTTCATATTAAGGTGATATCTATCAAACTCTTTATCTTTTATTATTGAATGTAATTGTATCAAGGTTGCAAATAACATAAAATCCTAAGTGTTAGGGTTAGCCTTGTGTAGGTTGTGTTGTTTTCAAGGTTTGTTTGTAAAATCTTTGGGTTAACCTTGAATTGAATTGTATTGTTAGGATTCACTAAAAAGAGTGGTGGGATTATTGTATAATCAAGGTTGCGTTGTAAAACTCAAGGGTTGAATGAGTTTTGATTGATTGAGAGGTTATTTGTAAAAAACCCTGAGGTGAATTGGGTGAGTCTCTTTTGTAATATCATTTATTTGATTAGTGAAGGGATTTGATAAATCCTTGAATAGGTAACTCAAGGTAGTGGATTAGGTTTTGTTGGATAAACCGAACCACTATAAATCATTGTGTTCATTACTCTAATTTCTGCATTTTATTTGAACACATTATTTCTCACACAACTAGCACACCAAGTGTTTGATATTTGTTGTCAAAGAGGTGTTTTATTGAATTGGGTTGAAAAATCAAGTAAAAACCTAATTCACCCTCCTCTTAGATTTTTCACATATAATAGGAAAGAAGAGTAGAACTACTACTCAAATAGGAGAGAAATTCAAGGGTTGAAGGGAGATAGTGCATCAAGCTGTTCGCAAGGGCCAACTTGATCCTCTTCCCCATTACTTAGAAAAAGTGAGCCACCGGTTCAGGTACAAGATACTATCATTACCGCCCGGACAATTAGACATCCAACCCGTAATCGCAACGACCCAATTGCAAGAGCGGAGCTCTACCAACTGAGCTATATCCCCCGAGCCAAGCGGAGCATGCATGAAGTAGTCAGATGCTTCTTCTATTCTTTTCCCTGGCGCAGCTGGGCCATCCTGGACTTGAACCAGAGACCTCGCCCGTGAAGTAAATCATCGCACCTACGGTCCAACCAATTGGGAGAGAATCAATAGATTCCTTTTTGGGAGCAATAAGGTAAGTTTTAAGAAATAAATCTCCCTTTAGCTTTTGTTATTATTTTTCTTTTTTAATATTTAAAATTTTTACATAAATTAAAAGTTGAATTAGAATCTTCATTTGAAATTAGAATTAATTTTAAATTGAAAGCTAGATTATAGTATCACATTAAATTTAGATTTCTTTGAATATTATTATTATACATGTACAATTAATGTATAATTAGGATTTTAAATATAAATATTTTATTTTGTGGTTAACATGTTTTTATATGACAATTAGGATTTTAAGTTGAATCCCTAATTAAAGCCATAGTATTAGACTTTAGTGACATATATGAATATGTTTTATAACAAAATTAATGAAATTAAGGTGTTTCTATTATGTATATATAGTGTTGAATAATTAGGAATTATCTTCTTGAACATAATTTTATTGAATTCTTTTAAATTGCACTATAATATGTTTTCATATTACCATTTTAATTTCTAGATAAAAATTATAAAAATTATTTTCTTAAAGTACTTTCTTATATTATGATTTGTTATATATATTTAGGATTAAAGTTAGAGTATATCTGTATTTATCTATAGTCTTGAATAGGTAACTTAGGATTTGAAACCTTAGTAAATTTAAGTAAATATTTGTTTTGAATTATTATACGAGATAAAAGAGGCTTTATTAACATCCCTACAACTCTTTTATGTAGGAGAAATCCAATTGAACGATATTCTTGAATTAAGGGACAACAGTGAATGGCTACTTTTTTCAAATTATTTATACTTGGGAAATATTTTTTTCCAAGATAGCTTTATATGATTGTGAGTGGTAAACTTTTAAGAACTACTTTTCATGGGAAATATTTTTGTAAGTAGAATATTTGTGAGTGAATATTTTTAAAACTCTTTTAAGGAAATATTTATGAGTGGCTGCTTCTTTTAAAACACTTGGGAAACATCCAAGTATGGAATATTTGTGAATATGGATCTTTTTGAGAACTATTATTACTGAAATAATCTTAATTATGAGTAGTTCTTTGACAATCATTCATAAATCATTTTAAAACACTTTTTCATGACTTCAAATCCATTTTCAGCGTATGTTTTTGCATTTTTTTTTTTGAAAATCATCTTAACACAAATGAATGTTTCTTTGTTTTCTTGAAGGTTTGTGCATGAACTTTCCTAGTAGTAATGCGCTTCTTAATTAAAATAAGATAAAATAGAGATTTATAATCGATAAAAAGATTTTGAATAGTTGACTTGGAATTCCACGTAGCATAGTAAATTAACTTGTAACCTAATTAAACAACTTTACTAAATTGCTTGAATAAAATTGTCAAATATATTGCATAAATTCAAAGATAACATCAACACAAATCACACAAAAAAATAACCAATTAAATCCATGCAATTCATTTTAAACAATTTTCTATTAATTAATCAAACTTCGATTTATATCAATCAATAGTCACTGCAATGGGAAATCGAACATTTGATTCTCAAACCCTAGTTGATCAATCATTTAAGACAATTAAAATGATCAGTAATAATTGAAATCA
Organism: Apocynum venetum; assembly: GCA_019593545.1. Classification (NCBI taxonomy): domain Eukaryota; kingdom Viridiplantae; phylum Streptophyta; class Magnoliopsida; order Gentianales; family Apocynaceae; genus Apocynum; species Apocynum venetum. The sequence continues at coordinate 5,736 of SRSM01000310.1, forward strand.
CACAATTGATAGGATGAAAAACATGAATTGAATGAGTAATCAAACTTTAGCAAAGGTTTATGATCAAATATAAGATTTTTAATCAAAACATAATCTCATAACCCCATTGAAATTTAACCTAATACATATTCTTACTAACTATGAAAGTTTACTCATAATCCATAATTAAATACATTATAGAGAGATAAGACAAATAAGAAAAACTTATTCAATGAAAAGTCTAAATTTTGAGACTCCAATCTTTGTTATTCTAAAATGTAAGCAAAAAGTGTTTCTAGGTTGTTCTCAATGATGAAAACTATGCCAAATGTCCTATTTATAGTTACAAAAGGTCCTAACATCAATTACCTAAGATTCCTAATAACAAACAACTTAAAATTCTGTTGACGACCAAGTTGTTGGTCATGGTTTGGGACGTTGCCAATTGAATGACAATTTGTTAGCCAAGAACAACGTTGAAAACACGAATTCCAATAAGTTGTTGTTTCAAATCCTTCATGCACAACAACTTTGTCGTTTGAGAGATAAGGTTGCCTTAAACTTTTTAAAATCCTTACAAACAAAGAATTAAGTGTGAAGCATCCCTTTTAACCACAAAATACATAATTAGCTAGATTACTACTTAAATAATAGCACAATAAATCCCTAAAAATCTAGTAATTACACCACCAGTTGGGACTCAACTTCATTTGTTGGCATCTAATATGAGATTTTTCTAGTGAGTTCCTTACTAAAATCAATCTCAACCATAATACGGGCATATGACAACCTCTCCATATTTGTCTTGAGCATGTTTGTAGCAATAGGTTTACCTACCTTAGATTCAAGTTTAATCAAAGTACAAACTGACTAGCAACATAAAGGCAAGTTATGTAGATTGATCCAAATGGGCAATACACTTATCTCCTCTTGAGTTAAAATTTTGAGGCATATTTCGAAGGAGAATAGGCTTTTCAAAAGCGGAGTAGGAGCCATTTTGGAGAAACCCGTCCCTAGCTGCTTCATTGAACTTGAAGATGATTCATCTATTAGCATGAATGTAGAACTTGTAGAAGATCTTCCAATAGTTGAAAAGGTCTTCAAAAGCTTTTTTACATGGGAAATGGCCAGCAAAAAAAAAAAACAAATTAAACCATATCCACAACTTTCTTCCATACTTAGCAAGTCATCTTTGTTACACCAAACCAGCTCTTCATCATTCGCAAGATGGAATAGGTTGGTTGTTTTCTCAATGTTACGATTATCCTTTAGTACATTGGCCCAAGAAATAGAGGCCTTTGTATTTGCATTGATCGTCTCCAGAGCCAATAGGTCATTACTAGAAGATTTTGTAAGGGATTTAGACAAGTCAACAAGGGGAATATACGAGTAGTTGGGCAAAGAACCGAAGGAATTGCTGGGTGGTCAAGTAAAGAGAGTTTGCCTCCAAATGGGTTGAGAGCTGATTTTGGTAGGCATCTATTAGGTATCTTATTTTCCATGTCAACAAGAAAGTCAAAAAAAAAAACTACAAGAGAGATGGGGAAAAGAAGGTGAATTAGTAAAAATTAAAGGAAAGAATCAAAAAAATATATCAGGAAAATGATGCCAACAAATCAAATAAAGAAATTAAAGAAGAACATAACACAAAAAATGAAGACCAAGCCTAGAACTTGGTCATAAAATAAAGTATCAAGCAGAAAATAGAGCATTATGATGGATTAAAAAGCTAAGGGATAGCACAAAAAACACATGCAAGAGAGTGAACATAAACAAAAACTTAGTTTAAGGCACAACCACTTTACCTGAAACTATCCTTACAAAAACATAAGCAAATCACCAAAATAGCACCAAAACAAGACTATAAACTCAAGATTAAGCGCCCAAAAAGTTGTTAGGACATCCAAGGAACAACCAAACTCAAGGAAATACTCATCAAAGTGGCTCCCAACAGAAGAACAAGAAGTTGATAAGGAGGCAGACCTTGCATACAAAGAGTTCGTTCCCTTTATCTTGATTCTGAAGTCAGTGTGAGTTTGCAAAGGATTTGAGTTGATGTATAAGTTATTGTGGGATTTGGATAACTAAAAATATTTTGATGGTTGTTGGCAACAACATTGATGATAGTAAACGTGATTGTTGGTAGGGGAGCAAAAGATTGACTGCAATTTGCAAAAGGAAGAAGAAGAAAAAGAAAAGGAAAATGAAGAAAAAAAAGAAACAAAATGGATTTCTTTCTTTTTTTAATTGACAAAAAAAATCCTTTGAAAAAAAGTAACATAATTAATAAAAATAAGTAATCTAACGGAATTTTGAACAAAATAGTAAGATCTAAACTTTTAAAGAGTTTTGAATGCTAAATTTGAATAAAAAAAGTTTGAGTGTATAAGTTGAATGCTTTAAAAATTCAAATTTCACATGGATAGTTACCATAAATTGATTGACTTGTGGATGTAACTTCATTGATAAAGTGATCCACGCATGATTGTAAAGTCATTAGTTTGAATCATAAAGAAGACAATTGACACAAATTGAAATTTATCCTCTTCAAATTCCAATCACAATCATTGAATTCAAAGTAAATTAAAATTAATTTACATTTTTGTTTTAGAAAAAGAACATATAAAGATAAAAATGATAAAAAAGGAAAGAAAAGATGAATTACCCTCTTAGATATTAATAAGTACATATAAACACAAATATTAGAATTTTAGATATCATGTTCAACTTCTACTCATAATAAAATTCAAACTTTGTAGTGGCAATTCAAATCAAATCTAAATTAACCTTCAAGATGGAGATATCAAAGTGCTTCGTAAAAAAAAAGAAAAACACATAACTTTCAATAAAACGAACAAAGGGCAAATAAAAATTAATCCCTCAAATTATTAAAATTTTCAATTTAATCCTATTTTTTTATAAAAAAAGTTTGTCATTTTATTTTTTTCGTTAATATAATATATATATATATATATATATATAAAGTTTTTTTAAAAGAATACATATCAACCAACTTTATCCAGAAGTGACAGATTTCACTGTTTAAAAACTCAAAGACTGGATTGAAAAATTATAATTTTGGGGCACTAATTTGCATCTCACCCAAGCAACCAATCGTAAAGGTATGTATTAGGATGAATCATCTGTAGGCGGCAACAACAACAATAAAGGAAACATTTTACCAATTTAGCCTTTGAAACATTTCAACCATCACCTAAAAATATGTATCCAATACCAACTATTCCATACTGAACATCGTAGATTAATGCCAATATATTCTATCAGAAGATGTATGAAGTATATTACTAATTGTACACAAATAATCAAATGAGGATTTAAAAAAATTCATAGTTACCAAGTTTTCTACAGCAAATACAAGTACACGCGTCCACAGAAAATGAATGTGCCTTTTTGGAGAAGTATCAAATCTTCCAGGATTCTTGGGACTTGAATAAACTGCATCACTCGAATATCTTACATCATTGACCTTCATCCATGGCTTCGCTTTCGTTACGCACTTGTGATCTCAACTCATCAGTTTCTGATTTTCTGGAAACAGAATCTTCAAGTGCCTCTAGAAACGATAGAACTGTGAATTTATCTGCAACAAACAATAACACAAGATTTAAACAGGTAGTAAAAGAAACAAAAATATACACACTGACTTTGCATTGGCTTAATTATCAGAAAGCTCAAAATGCGATTTAGTGGAACAAGTTTAGACTGAAGAAACTTGCATGGAAGCTGAAAATTATGCATATTCGAATAGAAACTGAGAAACACAAATGACAGACGAGATCCTGATTTTGTATTACAAAATCATAGAAGAAAATTTGATTTCTAATATTGCACCAACTTGATAGAGCCACTCACAAGTAGTAATACCACTTACATTTACTTGGGTCAATACCAAACTGAGAAAGGTCTATTTGCCCAGTCCGAAGTACCTATAGTAAGCAGGGAAAGATTCAAAACTTCACCACACATAACAAACGAAAGAAAATAGAGAGCAAAAGGAAGCTTGAGGGGGAAAAATCATCAGGATCAGCTCTCTTACATAAGTAAAAGAATCTACTTGTTGTCGAAATTGAGGGCTCTGTAGCAACTCCAGCAAATCCTCTGGTGTCCATCGTCCCTGCAACCTCACGTTTAAGTTCCAAAATGAAGCAATCATAGAGCGAGATGAAATAAAAGGTAACACAACGTTTTGACATACCTCAGGTAAATAAGATGCTAGTTGTTGCTCCAATGGTAGATCATTAATCAGTGGCAATATTAGTTCTGGCTTCAAAATATCTCCCAATCCCAAGCCTAAGATAAAAAGGGACGAATTCTGAATAAATTCTTAGCAAAAGGAGCAGCTAGCAATCTTACTACACTAAGACACATGAAAACATACAAGGATATCCTCCTCTAAGACTTGATTCTAGCATTAAACATTTACTGAGCCAAATTGTGTCAAGCTGTCATACAGTTAAATCCCCAGCTTCTCATGTTTTCTGGAGAAGCTTAGCACAAGTCCCAGAGCCTGAAATTGTATGTACATACATCAAACCAATTTGATGCTCAACTTAATATCTATCCTTGACTTAATACTCTTGTTCACGTCTAAGGCTTATGTGATTCACAGGATAAGGCTTAGATTCCTTTTATGACTTCCTTCCCTATTAATAAAATCCATATTTAAGCCCAAGAAAAATAATAACTCAAAATCTTTAGTCAAAGGGAACTCACATACATCAGTAGCCTAAAAAACTGTTTGGAAGTATTAGTCACCAAGGGAAAAATGTTTTCATAGAGAGCTAATACATGTTTGGAAGGACATTTGAAAATATTGTATGTATGCCATTATCGAATCATAACACATTTGGACAAACCAATACAATTCATTCTGAATTCTTACCAGCATCTGGATCTCCAGTGTCATCTATATCAACACAAATTAAGCATGATGTCAGAATTGAGTTGAATCAAACAGAATATGTTCAGCCAACAGAAAGAGAGAGAAATACCAGTAGACCCTATGTTACTCAGTATTCTTTGCAGATCAGACAACTTTACCGGTCCAGAAGAGGTTACTTCACTACTTGCTTCTGCACCCATGCTAGGGCCGACCAAATTTCCAGCCCTAATGAGATTAGATGTAACGACCTCATGTAAGATTATGATAGTTCAGAAGAAAACAAAATACCTTCATAAATCGTAAATCGTCCCACTGTCGTCAATAGTAACTATCATATCACATGCTTATCTTCTTAAACCCATGATAGCTAACACAAAATACCTACTGCAACCACAAACAGCACTTTCCATCTCAAGACCAAAATGGCTTAACATACTAATAATTTTTTCTTCAGAGCAGAAAGGCACACAAACTGAAATTTCAAACACCATATTCCCTCTGCAGCCCTACACAGTTATCATTAGTCAAGTCCATTGTACCCCCCTTAAACCACCTCCCCAGGTTTTAGGTTAAGTAGACACAGTACTGCACACAATTTTGCATCCCATCTCTCATGCCATTTGGGTGATCATAAAAAGATAGTATATAACAAACTTTTATTCCCCACTTTGATCCTTTCAATATATATTATAGACAAGAACTCAACAGTAGGAATGTCAAATTAGAGAAGCCACTACAAAGAACTATACATTTAAACTAAATCTGTTAAAAACATGCTGAGCAACATTACACTTCTCAAGGCCAATTTTGAATTGAATGAATTAATTTTAAATAATATTATTGGGAAAATTTTATTAGCTCCTCACTTTTATACATAACCCAACAACGTATTCTCTGTTCAGAAATGTCTTTTGGTTTAGTAATCTCTACCACTACTGTGGCAAGCTAATTTTTTCCTCTAATCTACTCCAGCAGAGCAATCGTTCTAGAAGCTTATTATGACATCAAATTTATATAAAATAGTGGCAATTGCATATAGCGCTCTACCCTCCCTGTCCATAGTTCCTGAAACATTATTTCTTATACATGGAAAACCAATAAGACAAGTGACCAAAGCCAAAACAGAAGAAGCAAAGCATCAGTAGAGCGCAGAGTTTTGTCTGAAAGCATCATGTTCAAGATTCAACATTGCACAATAAAAAATGGTAAGTTAATATGTTGGAGGAATCCACTTAAGCCTGTGAAATAAAGTAGGTCAATTAAGTCAAGCAGAAATATAATAAAGGATAAAGTATGAATTCACCTAACCAACTCAATTGGCAAATCACATATCAGTAGCAGTCATTATTCCCTAAATGAAATAAATGAATCTGAGCTCACAGAACATATAGTCTGAATTTGACAAATATTCTAAGTTACCCTTGTCATGCAGAAGAGAAGATATTGGAAGAACACGAGTCATTAGGCCAAGCAAAGTTAATAATGATGCTTGTTCATTATTAATCTTGAAGCATCCTGGCCACAGTGGGAAAATTGGACTAGCAATTTTGATTACGCAAGCAATCAAGCATTATATTACACATATGCCGAACAACTTTACAACTTGGACTGAAGAGCTTATGGAATTGTTCTCATGAGCAGTTGCACAATGAACAGGCATGAGTTAATTATACATGCACCAATGTCTATTCAAGTCACCTATATCTTGATTGAGCATACACATGGGATGCTACAAGAAGAAGTGACACATACAACATGCAAATCAAAGCTATTGCAATGCAGTTCTCCACTAAGAAAGTACCTATCTTTCCACTCAAATCAATGCTTGGGTTTGAAAATTCGAGCATTCTCAATCTCAGCTAACATTATGCATCTTCTACAACTTCAAATGGCGACGCCACTTCTCAAACTACGTTACAGGTATTTCTTTTTTGGGAAAAAATGTAAAATTCTTATCCTTATCTTTATTATTGAATTGACATAAGCACACCGCAGATGAAAGCACAAAAGACTTGAGCATATCAAACACCTGCAGTAGTCCTCAATAAAGTTGTATTTGAACTAAGCCTTTATGAACTGTTCGGGCTTGGCTAGAGTTTGAAATTTGAGTTTGAATTTCTGGTCCAAGTTTTTGATCAAGACAAACTCAAATATTCAAGTATTTGGCTTAAAAGCTCACAAACATGATTGATTTATATTTTCATATTAAATTGATTAAATAAATAATATATATTTATAATATTTCACACACACTACACATATGTTTATATTCCTTTTCACTATTTGAGTTCAAGCTCAATGTTCAATGTTTTCATATGGAGTTGAACTCAAGCTCAAATTCTGTGGTTTGGCTAGGCTACAGGACAGCCCTGGTCCTCAATCAATAAATTGAAAAGGCTCTAGAACAACTACAGTTTAATGCTAGTAATGCAGCAGCATTTTTGCAAAACAGCCCACATCAAACGATGAGCCTTTATATTTAAAACACTTGATTTTTTAAAACCAACTCATTTTTGTTCATGCCTCAGCTTAAACTATTAGATATATCCTTCTTTTTCTCTTTTCACTTTCATTTTCTCTAATGCAAAGGTGCATAAGACAAGAGTGTTCATTGGATAATTAACTCAAAATTATCACAATAACCAATAACACAACCTAGAGCATGCAACTAGTAATCAATATATGATGCACGACTGCCTGCTTCTTTAAGGCAAGCAAAAGTAATTATATGAATGACAAGTCTTAAATAATCAAATCATTACGCATTCCAAGAGGGAAGGGAAAACAAGCATTCAAATAGACCACATGTCCCACTAGCAGGCAACCAACACCAGTCAAAAAAGACTAGAGGAAAATAATGAAAAGAGAGCATATGCCATGCAAACAAATGTAAAGGCTAAGCATGAACACTTTCAAAGAAACTTTACCTGTAAAGCAGCAATCAAACATGCATCCAGAACTTATTTATATCAAGATTATTCATCCTATAAGAACTTCTAAATGCTGACTTTAAAATCATCAGTTTCTAGACTACCGTTATTGCTTTAAGGAAATAAACTTATTAATATCAAGATTATTCATCCTGAAAGACCTAAGTGCCAACTTTAAAATCGTCAGTTTATAGAGTACCATTATTACCTTGAAGAAATATCTTCATCAGCTACATCTTCAGAAATTTGTCGGGGAACCGAAGTATCAGAAACCTCTTCATCAAGAAACTCTATTGCATCCAAATCAGAAATCAGACCAAAGTTTAAAAAGAAATTTGATAGTGAAAATTCTAAATCAATGTTGAAGATGTAAAACAATAAACTAAACATTAGATAAAGTCCAAAATTCTATCTGCACTTGAAGGCATATGCAAAGGTGATAAATGAAAATAAAAAAAGGAAGAGAGAGGTAAGTGTAGAGGGTCATTGTAATAGTAACTATCAAATCTAAATTGTGCAAGTCAGATAGCAGGACTGAGGGGGCAAATGGGTCAATTGGTTAGTCAACTTTGAATTAATTCTTGCAATTATATTATCACTCAAATTTATTAGTAAATGCATTGTACCCATTTTTTATACTCCTACCGTCCAAGATTGAATGTCATATTTCCTTTTTAGGATGTTCAAAATTGAATATGCACTCTAAAAAATAATCATATTTTTTCCTTATTAAGTACCATGAATGATCTCCTTAATTTAAAAGATTCATTAGGTGGCAAAATGGATCCCCACATATTTAAATAGATCCTATTCCCAACCCAAGTCCAAGGCATTTATATTGAATGAACATAAATGGTTTGTACTTAAATGAACTATCCATTTATTCACTCGTAATTTTCATTGTTTACAATTATTCCCAATTAATTTTTTAAATATTTAATTCAATTAATTTCTTTATAAAATGCTTTAAAATTGATCATTGTGTTTCTTTTTCTTTTCCTACATCACAGTAATTTTCTTTATTTTTCCTTAATTTTCTTAATTTAATAAATATATTTTCTGCTCTTTTTCTTTAGGCTGACTTAAAAGTATTTGCAGAAGAAAACTTTCTGTTTACAAAATGAAAATACTGAAGTTCATTCGGTATCAGTTTTGGTAATGGCACTCAGCAAATAAGAATTATTCTAAATTTATGGTTAGCTTGACTTTGGCATTTTCAAATTCGCTGACAGTGTCAACAACAAATTTCAACTGATTGTTTTTTGATTGGGTTTAAGGCAGATGGCCCTGTTAAGGGTTCACATTGATAATAAGATGCTATGGAGTAAAACTACTAATAAGATGTAGATTGGCAGTGGGGAGCAACCTAGGACTGATGGTGTTTTGTTATTTTAAACATTTTTAATAAAAAAAAATATACTTCCTTTACTCCAAATTGAATGTTCACTTTTGACTTTAACAAAAATTTACTCCTTTATCCTTATTATTAATACATTTAGTAGAGGGATCCATATGTTACCAGGAAATATGACCCCCTTTAAGCTCAATTATTAAGGTAGCAACTTAAATCGTGAACAAGGAACATAATCAAAAGAGGCAAATAGAGCAAAATGGATATACTGCTGCTCTTGCATATTTTGAAATAAAAACAAACTAAATTCAGTGGCCTATATTTCCATTCCCTTCATCCAATTAGCTTTAATTTCTTGTAGATACCATTATCTAGTCAAAAGAATAAAAATTTCTGGAGATAGGGCATGGAAATGCAAAGAGATTGAGAGACTGCTTTATTGCAATTTCAGATTTACTTCTATGGGGATTCATTTCCTCCTAATGCTCTTGCTTTTCATTAGTAAAATTTTTCTCTTTTACCACAAAATATAAAAAACTCAATATCAGTTTTCAGATACCTAAAGGCTGATTCAGGTAGAAATTGACTGAAGCACATAATTGTGTATCATTGTCAGCTTGTGGCTCCTGGAACCAAGAAAAACAAGAAACATTACAATCTATAATCACATAAAAGTTGCATAATAATAAAAGTAATTGTACCTGCATCCAGAAGAAGAACTTCCTATCATCTGTACGAAATTTCAAAACGTAAACCCTATCAGATGATTGTTTAACCTGAACAGTCCAAAACACAGTCAAGCAATTATCACAGGGAGAATTTAATTAAAAAAATGTATAAATTATATAAAGCACTTACTTTCTCAAAAATAGCTTCGTCTGGGAAGATAATCTGATCCTGTTTTCAGCTAATAGTTAAGAAATTTAGCTCTTGCAAATATTAAAAAAACCAACAAGCCAGGGTTAAGTAATTATGACTGTCCAAACTTGTCTCATTCTTTAGCTATGTGCTCAGACCTAATTACAAAATGAACTGCATTTAAGCATCTAGAGTCCATGTGATTTTTTGAAGCAACAGAAAATTCTTTAATTTACTTTTTCTGATGGTACAAGGAGCATACAAATCAGTTTGATTTAGACCTTATGGCTTACCCTCAGTGCTACATTCCAAACATCCCATTACATTAGTCAAAATTCATTAAGCTGCGTCCATTACATTAGATATCATTATTTCAAACATAGTCCAAATGTAAAAATTGGTCTAAAATGTCACCCACATTTGCTCAAACTAAATCAATATTCTTAAGCGTGTCAAGTATGGTTCAACACTTTTTTAGCAAAATCAATTCAGCATTTCAAGACAAACCACATCCAAGCATAGTCTTAATTTTTGTCTCACACTATGCACATATTTCCAGTCATAAATCAAGTGGTATTTGAAAAATAACTACAAACAGTGAAAATGCTGGTCACTGAAGAGGTCTTAAACAAAAAAATAACTAAAAGCATAAATATGACCAAATAAGGGGTGCCAAAAGAACTAGGATACATCTTCTACAACATTTTGCGATCGATCAACCCACTGATAGTGGACCAGTCCCTCTTCACCCTATCAGAGTCAAACAAAGACAGTTAAAAAAGAAAATCATGTGTCAAACTTTTACCACTGCAAATAAATGCAGCCTAAAATCAAAACCAAAACAAAATTTCAGACTTAAAAGCTGAACAATATATAAGTGAGGTGATAAATTTGATTTTTGTTTTCTTTCTACATACCCTTCCTATTCGAACAAGACCTTTGCGTGAATCTGGAATAACACGAGCTCCCTCCATGAGCATTTTACCAGCACGAAACTCCAGCAAAGGATCCTGCCAAAACATGCAGGTAAGGATGCTAGTATTATCAAATAGAAATTTATCTTGAAATCCCACAACTTTCAACATTCATAACCTCACATTTCAATACATCAAGATAAAAGAAGAGAAAACAGAGAAATAATATTATTCAGAACGAAAATGTATGCAAAGGCGAATACAAGGGAGCGGGAGCATTTCTTAAATTTTTTAGCCCCAAGAATAATGTTTTAGATTGTTTCTGGAGATGAGTTTTTGCCATTCTGGATACTTAAAACTGATATAAATTTCAAATGCAAAAGATAGCTTTAATATCTAAGAATTAGTTGTTTGAGAACTAGACCAAAACGGCTGGTCGAACTGGTCGGTCCATGAACCCAGTCCCTTAAACAGTCCAGTTGAATCCTAAAGAATGTTTTTTTTCAATTTCTCTAGTGTTCAACTCAATTTAGGCAGGCTGGTTGAACTGCTGTTGAACCAGCCAGTTTAATATTGACCCAATTAGTGTGATAAAATATTATAAATTGGGACAAAATTAGTTCCTATTTTTCTTCTACAAATTTTCTTCCTATGTTCACCAATTTCTGCCCTATTCTACCGTTCCGAATAATGAAAACTCAAAATTATTAATAGCGAGATTATAGAATACGACAAATTTTACCTATTTTCTTTCATCATCAACTTATTATATATTATCTTAGTTGTATATTTATGAATAAAAAACATGTTACTTTTTGAGCATATTTCCGCTAAATTATTAATAAATGTTTATTTATATTAAAAACAAATTTAATCATTAAATCACCAGTTGAATTATGGTTCAATTGCAGCTCAATTATGGTTAGACCAATGAATCATAAACCAGTTAATTTTTTTATGTGATGTCAATCCGGTTACATTGCTAAGAATATGAAAACTTGATTGGATTGAGGATTTCATATTCTTAAATATTACAAAGTTTTTCCTCAACCAACAACCAAATACAGAAACCAAATCCACAAGTAAAAACATAAAAGTAATTTCATTGTCGTTCTCAAAAGGGGTTACTCCAATATTGAAACAATGTCAAACATGAATTAGCAACAAATACTCTAAAATATATGTTCAGTAACAAAAAAGCAATTAGTAACCCCAGATCAAGCTGAATTAAATTCCACATATTGGAAGCCCAATCAATAAGCAATATCATTATTTAATTGGTAGCCATTTGATATCAAGAATGAAGTTCACTGAAGCCCTTCTGAGCCCAGTCTGTAGATTGAAGATGTCCTTCCAGGGTGAAGGAATCATTTGTATGAACCATGCAAAGCAGAGGGCAAAAGGAAGGTGAGGATGGAGGAGAACAAAGAGATGAGGAGTTAAAACTCAAACTGATCTTTCCTCAACATATTCATAGTACTTTACACATATCACAGAAAGTACAAAAGGATTAAAACATGACCATCCCAAGCCACACAAAAATTTCATGCTTGCTATTAGTTTCCCTACTTCTTTCAGGACTATACTACAAAAAATATACTCCCTCCAGATCACAATGGATTGCCTTTGGGCCATTTATGTTGTATCAAAATAAATGCTTGTCTACACTTTTTGATGCATCAATCATTAACCTTTCTATTTCACCCCCATTTAACAACTTGATTTAAGTGGAAGACAAAAAAAAGAGAAAGAGATGAGTGTTTAATTTGGAGTAAAAAAAAAATCTTATTAAGGGTATATTAGAACTTTATACCAAAAACTTCATTATTCTCATTACATTTAATAATACATATGCAAATGGCCAAAAGGCCATCTATTATGACCCAAGGGGGTATTGTTCTCAATACCTTAATCAAATTTATTGGAGAAAACTTGTTAAAAGATACCTTCATCTGAAATTCATGTTGTATCAAAACCATTACTGATTCACTGTGGACTCTCAAGGATAAAAAATAGATCAATCAGTCCAAGGTCAATATAGAAATCAAAGCTAACGAGTTCCACAACAAATGAAATATAAGCAAAACTTCAAATTTCAAAAGTTTCCTGTATCTCTTTGGTCCTATAATCAACATTAGGTAACCTGATCCACATTAGTCATCGCGATATTAATTAGTGACTTGGAATAATAAGCACTGAAATACACAGAAGTTTGTTTCCCCATCATTCAAATATAACAAAAACTTAAATTTAAATGTGTCCCAGTGTTTATTTGGAACGTATATTTACTCTGTAGCCAAACGCCCTAACTCATATTAAGTCATTGGAAAAGTCAAGCATTGAATAAACTCAGCTCATAAACAGCTCATAAACTCAGATCCTAAATCCTAGACTTAGATAATATAGACAAACTAACAAAAGGATCCTAGATTCCTATCCCCTCCAACAAAATTTTAGTCCTTAATCCCATTCTTATTAGATTTTCCTTCTAATGGAGCATGTTTCCTCTAATGTTCAATATCTCTTTTCTTTCAGTAGGTTTTATATTATTCCATATTTACCATAAGAATTTCCTAATATTCTTATCTTGTAAATCAAAAGTAAGCTTTATGGGCTTTTGCATATGTATATTAAATCTTATTCACGTTTCTGCAATGGATGTCTCACATGAATTTGTTGTCTTCATAAGTCATAGGTTTAAAATCCTTGGTCCAATCTGATATTACTCCCAAGGTCTAGCAGTTATTCGGAAGGCCTTGTCAAAAAATTAGGAACATATACATTTATCATTTCAAGAAATGCATCATTGAACAAGGAAATTTACAGTCAATTAAGATAATTTTGAAGCAACCATAGACATCTACATCAACTGGCATCAGTTACATATATGTCCACAACTGTCCAAGTATATTCAATGTCGATATCATAAAAATCCCTAAAATGAAAAGCTCTTAAATTAGTAAGACTTTTGCTAGAAACTGCAATTACAATCAAAAGAAGAATACAAAGACAAACCACAATGCACCAACAAGTATACAATTTATGCATACCTGGATATGAGAAAAAGTCTCTGTAGCTGAGGAAGCCATGACTCTACTTTTCTTCTATCTCTTCTATCCTTCTTTTATACAACAAGACTAGTAATTTCAAAGAAAATAAATAAGCAAATGCAAATTAATCAGTAGATATTCTCAAGCGACGCAAAATTCTATTTTTCCATAGCTATATATTAGAAAGAAATACATCCAAAACTAGAAGTAATGTTTCTCGGAAACCCAGAAAAAAATCTACAGGTTAAGCAAGCATAAATATTTAACAAGGGCATGACCAATAATCCTATCTTTTCCTGTTATGCATCTTGACAACAATTTTTGAAACATTACATCAAGAACCAAAAAAAAAAGAAGGAAGAAGCTACCGATATTGTTTGGGAACAAAAGACAAGTAAAATTAAATTACGGAGAAGCAAAACAAAGAAAAAATTAACTAGCTGTCATCACAGTTAATGTCCAAAAACCCTAGTTAATTACCAAAAACCGAACAGTAAATAATGATAAACATCAAAGAGGAGATTAAATTGAATGATGAACATGAATTAATCTTACCTCAGCTCGTAGTTTTCAAGTCCCTGATAATCAAATTTTCCAGAACCGGACAACGAATTTGTGGGGCGATTGTTGTTAATGTTATACTTCTATTCTATTCTTGCGCTGAATCGCAGGTATTAATGGACTGGGCTTGAACTTTAAAGATTGATGATATGGGCCAGGGCTTTTACTACAGTGATCTTTCGACTGCTCCAAACTCCTCTCCCACACCTAAAAGATTGCACCAATTTTCTTCTTTCTTTTGTTTTTTAATACTTCTTTTACCCACTAATGAGCAGCATAACTATGCTTAGCATCTCCGATCCTCCATAATCAATGTCTATAAAATTAATAGTATGATTAAATTTTTTTTCTGGTGTACAAAGTTTAAAAATCACGTTATGTTACATGTCAATAATTTTCATATTGACAGTATCAACAATAATTTTATATATTGACTCAGCCAAAAAAGAAAAAGACACCAAAAAATTTGAAAAAAATGATAAAAATTCAAATGATTCAGCAAGTGGGTCTTTGAATAAATTCACAAATTACAAAAAATAAACATAAATTGCACACGGTTGTCTTATTTCTATTTCTTGTAGTAATCATTGAAGGAAGATAGTTCACTACATTGTCCTCTCTTGCAAGATGAATTGCACAAGTTACACCCAAATTGAACTAAGTCTTCTTTTTCATTTATGTCCAATATGCTAGTCCTTTTTTATATTTAATTTTAATTTTTTAAAAGTTTCTTTGAGTTTGTAATTGAATAATATGAAAAGTAGATCGATAGAAATAAGCAAGCTAATTTATTAATAAATTGAGTCATGTTCAGGTGGATTGTTAGTGGCTTTTGGAGTTATGTCTGAAATTGGTCTTGTACAGAGAATTTAGTTTGTTGTGGTGTGTGATCATTATTTCTTGTTTGGTGTTTGTGGTAGTCCTTCAATGTTGGGCTTGGGTCTCTTCATACTTGGTAAATTTTTTTGTTTCATCTTGTAATTATTTCTACCTATTGAGGCTTTTCTAATACAATATTTGCCTTTCAAAAAATAATAAAAAATTAACCCTTTGATAATAGCTTGTGAGAAATTTTTGCATCTTATAGGTATAGATGCCATCATCTCTATTTCTAGCATTTATGTTTTCAATAACATTTTTTGTTTCAACAAGAAATAATGATAAATCATCTCTTCTCAAGGCAAGACATAATGAATCCACAAGAGTTGGCAACTTCAACTCTTCACAAATACAATCCAATTACACCATGTCATCTTGAATACTAAACCAACCTACTCAATTAAATGAATCGTTTCATCCTATCTAATAGAACATATCTTTATCATGATAACTAACAATATTTCGTCAACAATGTAATTTCAAAGTTTATTGAATTCTTCAATGATTAATACTCAAACTTATAATGCACCTAATGGTCAAAAAATAAAGTGCAAACTTCTATTGAATCCCAAGCTTCAATGACTAATAACGACTCTAATAATTCTCATGGTTCAAATTGCCAAAAAATAATCGACTAAAAAATAAGATATGTCATTAACAAAGGCTTGGTTGTATGCTTCAGTTGAATTTAGACATGGGTAACAATAAAAGAGTACGACTATGTGGGATCGAATTCTAGAAGTTTGAAAGGAGAATATGAGAGCCAAATTCAATAATATCATATCTAATTACAACATATAATGCCATTAGAAAATATACAACAAGCAGTTAACAAATTCATTAGATACTCTGAATGACTTGAAAGAAATCCACAAAGGTACAAACTTTGAAAAACCTAAGAGATGGGTGAATTAGGTTTTATCCGATTTTCTTTTACTTTAATTCTAACAATGCTTTCTAAGACAACAAATAACAAACACTTAGTGCTCAAACAGTGTGTGAAATAATGTGTTTAAGAAATTAGCAAAGAACACAACGATTTATAGTCGTTCGATTTATCCAACAAAACCTAATCCACTACCTTGAGCTATCTGCTCAAGAATATCACAAAACCTTCGATCTTGTATGGATTAGACATATGAATCCTAAAAGACCAACACTTATGCAATTAAGACATTAGTTCTCATCAATGTTTGTCATTAATCAAAATTAAGACATTAAAAGCTTTAGGGCTTTTAAACTCAAATAATTTTATAAGAATGTTATATTATGTTCAAATAATTTAGTAGTTTACACTAGTCAAACATTCAAGATATGCTTCATCTATGATACTGACTATGGTTTTCGTAAATTAAAAAAACAATGGGATTGTATGAGGATATGAAGGTAGCGAATTCAAATTCTTTCATTGTTGGGAAATCATGATAAAGAATCCTAAATGACACTCAAAACATGTAGATAGAAAAACTGCATCAAATCAACAAAAAATTGACATCAATTCACCAAAATTTGAGGAATCCTTACTCAGTATCAACAACAATAATGTGGCTGAATGTACTAATTTTGTTGTCATACACCTCCAAGGAAGTGTGGTAGATGCATTAAATAAGTTACAGTGCACTTTAGATAAACAAGTTAGTATGCAACAAACTTTCAATTAAATGACCAAGTGATGAAAATAATATAATTGAAAGAAAATGCACAAAAAAATAAAGGCAATACCAAAACTCATAATAAACCAAGATTTTAAGCAAACTTTTATTACTCATTCTAGCATTCTATGAAAACATGCATGCTCATATTTTGAAAGAATGGGAAAGCGATTGCCTCTTTGGAGCCAATATGGTTAGCAATTTCATATTACTTTATATTTTACATTAATGTTCATGGCAACATGTCTTTAATGCTAATAATTTGTTTACCCTTTCCTCCTTTTTAGAAGTTGTCACTACTAGAAAACCAAGTATAGATGGCGGCCCTAAAACCACCATTTATATTCCCACGACTATCATATATAGTATATATGGCGGCCATGACGGTTTTTGGATAGTCATGAAAAAAATGCATGATTTATATTATATGGCAGTCTTCAGACTATTATTTATAGTTTTCCAAATCTGTCATAAAAAAAATATCAAAAAATGTAATATATAAAAGAGATTAAATGACACTTTTATATGATGATCATTGGATCGTCATTTATACTTTTATTTATATATGACGATCCTACAACCATCATATATATTTTTATACACAAGAAACAATTATATATACTTTTGATTTTATATGACAGTCCTAAGGCTGTCATATATAATCTTTTTTTTGTAATTGTCTAAAAATGTCATATATAATCAATTATTTGCATCTTTATTTAATTATATACAACAATCTTAAAATCACCATACATTTTTGTTGGCGATTTCATGCATATTACTTACCTACAAATTGTATGTAATAACTTATTATTTATAATGTCCTAAAAACACAATAATTTGAAATCACAACAAAAACACTTAATAACAAAAGAATTCATTATCAAATCTCCCAAGTCACATTATGAAGAAAAATATATACGTGAAAATCGTAGCTACGTGCTTTACAATACTTTTAGCTCCAGACAAAAAACATTTTAAATCTACATTGTCAATCAAGATATATACTACATTTTCCTTTTGGAGTTGTAACTCTCCACAACACCTTGAAGAAGAGAAGAATCCATGAAATGACATCCAACAAATGACATATGAGCTTGAGGTACCAAGAGACCTGTTTTTGTCAGCAACTCTGGAATGGATAATAGAAAGAATCAGACTATTTTTCATATAGGTAAATTAAATATGAAATGTGCATCCATTCATGTAAAACATATATAACCAGATATTATGGAATCTCAAATAGCTATTGAAAGTAGCAAGTATTATATTAAAGATTGTAGAGAGGATAAAAAAAACAATAAAAAAATATAATAAAAAAATCATAGGAAATACAATAAAACTTAAGACTTATGTCAAAAATAAAAATATAATAAAAAAAATACATAAATACATGTTTTCCCCTAAATTATAGTACATTTTAATTACTGTACAAAAACAAAATTTGCATAGTCAGAAAGGAAAGGATGAAAATATGACCTCAAGAAGTGCTATCTTTTGCTCAAGGTTACTTGCTTTAGTTGTCCTATGAAGAAGGTATACATATCACTTATTGTAAGTTATCTATATATTTTAATAATCATTTAAATGGCTATTCATTAGCTGGACAAGGGTCAATTTAAGCTGGTGAAAACAAGTACTTTGGTGTAACAGTGATGAATGAAACTCATCACATCAAACTCAGTAGTATTTTGAAAAAATGGGATAATAATTAGTTTTGCTTCTCTTCTTGTTATTTTGTTGAACACCAATAACCAAAATCAGTACTTTTAGAGGAGAATTTCAACTATTGTCTGATAGTAAGAAATTCTCGGGCTTAAGGTCACGGTGCATCACACCCATGAAATGACAAACCTGCAGAACATTGGCAACAACTTTACAAATTAAAACAATAGCTCTTCACTGTAAATAATTGAACAAAATTAAAAGAAAAATCAATATTATGTGTGAAAAAATACATTTTTTATCACCTAGAAAATGAGAAAGGCAAAGATTTGTTCAGAAATTGCAGCAAATGAAAAATCCCAACTTGAAATTCAGATTAAATCATAGGTCACAAATAAGTCTTAGACTCCATTTTTTTTATTAATAGAAGAACCTTGTTCAATATTTGTCACATAATATAAATGGAACATAAATAAGCGAACTATCTGAAAATTTGTATCCACAGTTAAATCATTTGAAAATTTGTAAGAGAGTTGTTACATAATACATGCTTATGTAACAACTTTCTTACAAAGATTTTATGGATGAACACAATGATGGCACTAAATAATATTATCAATTTTATTTTTCACCAAATGTATTCATACTCTCTCCCCTCCCTAGCATCAAATCCAACATTTTTTTAGCATCATTGAAGCAAAATATTCTCTCTTCTTCACTTTTGCTTTAGACCTTACACCATATATAAATAAATAGTAATTTGTTCATGTTTCACTTTTTTATCAAACATGAGTAGAAGTACTACTATCTCTCTCTCTCTATATATATATATGAAAGCTATAAACCTTTTA
This sequence comes from Apocynum venetum, assembly GCA_019593545.1. Lineage (NCBI taxonomy): Eukaryota > Viridiplantae > Streptophyta > Magnoliopsida > Gentianales > Apocynaceae > Apocynum > Apocynum venetum. Next base: position 25,329 of record SRSM01000310.1, read on the forward strand.
ATGTCTTAATTTTGATTAAATGACAAATATTGATAATAACTAATGGTTTAATTGTATTAGTGTTGGTCTTTTAGGTTTTATATATCTAATCCATGCAAGATCGAAGTTTCAAGTCTTCAGGAAAGAACGTTTGGTGTCAAGCATTGAAAATAAGCAGTTTTTGGATTAAATAGGATCTAGAGATGTAGTGTTATTTCTTTCTATATCTATTAGATGTCTCTAGGTCTACCTCTATGAGTAATAAGTTCTATAGGTTGCTCAATAAAGTGAAATATTTTTCAAAATGCATTTAATTTAGATAAAACATGAGTTGGGTATTTGAAATGATTATCAAAATACATGCACATACTTTAAAATTCATAAAATGTATTCCACAAACTCTTGGAGTTGCTTGGAATCTTATTTTGCATAGTTTTAATGCATGTGCGGTCGACCTAACTGAACTGTGGTCGACCAGACCTCTCAACTTATCGTCCGCTGAATGTCCAGAGCTCTCTGGAACACTTGCGGATGATGGTGTGGTCGACCGGACTTCTCAGCTCATCGTCTGCAGTATGTTCAGAGTTCTCTGGAGCACTTGCAGATGATGGTGCGGACGACCTTTCTGATATGCGGTCGACCGCACTTCTCCTGAGTGGGATTCAAACAGCTATTTTTATGACCGTTGGTGCATACATATAAGTACCCAATTGTTTAAAAAATTTAGTATGACGACATTTTGAGCAAAAATCTAATTCTTACACTTCATAGAACATCTTGAGATCATCTTGAAACCCATATATAACATTCATATTGTGAAATTCATCAAAGTAAGGTTGATACTAAAATCATTGGCGTTCTTGAGCAATTTAGAGGAAAATATTACTCAAAGAGGTATTTATGCTTTATATTGATATATCTTCACATTAAGGTGATATCTATATCAAACTCATCTTTTTCATATTTTGTTTATTTTGTTCAAGGTTGCTTTGAGCTTAAAACTCTAAGGGTTAGAGTGAGCCTTGAATCATAGAAAATTGTGATTGTATTAAGAGTATCTATTTCATTAATTGTTGTATTAGAGATAGGTGTGTAATTAAGGTTGTGTTATAAAACTCAAGGGTTGAGTAAGCCTTGATTGGTTTGTTGAGGTTATTTGTAAAACCCTAATGTGAATTGGGTGAGTCTCTATTGTAATCTCTTGTACTAAATTAGTGAAAGGTTTTGTGAAATCCTTGAGTGGATAGCTCAAGGTAGTGGATTAGGTTTTGTTGGATAAACCGAACCACTATAAATCATTGTGTCCTTTGTCCATTTCTTGAACACATTATTTCACACACTGTTTGAGCACCAAGTGTTTGTTATTTGTTGTCTTAGAAAGCACTGTTTGTTTTAAAGTTAGAAAAATCGGTTAAAACCTAATTCATCCACTATATATAAGTGTCTTATCAATTAGCACAACCACTAAATTTTGTTATGGGATTATTGAAATCTAGGCAGTTTTCAACTTTGATGACAAAGCCTGTCTGTACGATTCTCAAATTTAAACCTAACAATTTCTATATAGGTATGGAAAGTATGGATCGTATCCATATAAATTGGTCAACTCTTAAATTATAAAAATTAATCGAAAAATGTTTTGGGCTTTTGGATATTGTGAATAAGAAAATAACAATAATTTAAAACAAATATTTTTGGGGTTTTTGAAATGATGAATCATAATTAAAAAGGATTTATGGAATACAAATTATATAAACATCATTAGAAATGAACTAGTATCAAGTTATATTTTCATAGGATTAATCATAGATAAAAACATTATTCAGTAGTTGGTTTTAGAATCTCGATCAACTTAGACAGATTTCTATCATTACAAATTAGATTAATCACAATAAGCTCAAACAGATTAATCTCTAATTTAATTAAACATCACTATCAACCAACATGTATAGGATTCTCAGTCAAATTGCATTAAGTCAATAATGTATCACTTACATTAAATTGTAAAAATCAGCTTCAATTATATACAATTTAAATTATATAATTTCGCTACTAATTTAATTAAGTCAAAAGTTGTAACTCAATTAAACTAATATATGCTACTTGAATCATTAATACAAGATTAATAATTCTAGCTATATAAACACATTTATTAACTAGATTGTCAATCCAATTAATTCACACAATTATATTAATTAAAATAGAAATTATATAAATACTCAATTAATATATATAATTAAAACTTTTAAACAAAGAAATAGAAAGGAAATGTGAAATATATCCATTAAATAACACAATTAATCGAGTTTTAAACAAAATATGTAATTAAATAGCATATAAATTAGTTAATTTATGAGTACATAATTTGAGTAAACCAAAATAGTATGTTGTATTAACTTGATAGCTTTCGTTTGACTTTGATATCAAAGGCCAACACAGATGCACTAATATACAACAAATCCTATAGTTTTAAGTACAAAAAGATCCTACACAATGCAATGATTGGATAAAAGACTAACTCAAATATTTTTCTCTATTTCTCATAAAAATTTTATATCCAAAACAACTATTACATCCAAATTTTAAATTTCCTCTCAACCTCTAGGTCTCACCTATTTGCAAAAACAATACTTTTTAATTAAAACTCAAATAATTTATTAACTTTATTTTATACACTTTATAATATTATAAACAATGACCCCAAAAAAATCATATCGAATTCTCCATTCTTTACCACAAATTTCTTATACAATCACAACAAACCCTTATAATTTCCAAAACAAAACAAAATAACACTTCTAGACATTCAATCAAAATACACCCTTAATAAATTTAATGTACATAATTAATATCCTATTAATGTAAAATAGCTTCCTTAAGAAAAACCAGTGGAGACAACTTAAAAATGCCATTCTTCAACGAATATTTCAATTTAGGATTTAATGCTAAATTTGACTGAACTATTAACAAGGTCTCCAACAACATTAGTGAAATGTAAAATGCAACTAGCATTCCTCAAATTGTTCTTACCCACCATCAAGCCATATCTATATTGTTCTCAGCATAGTATATATTCTGACTTGATTGAAATAATCAAATCAAAGTAGATGAATAGAAAGTTTGAAGAAAGAGAAAACAAATGGAAAAAAATTGTCAACTGAAACTCTGTATCAACATCATTATAAAAAACAAAATACTACTAGAACTAGAATACCATGTTTGAATTCTTGGAGGCTACCAGTGCTAAGATAAAAATGATGAAAGAACTGAATAATAAAATTCCGTGAAACCCATAATGAACCCAAAAAAGCAGGTGCCTACAACTACAAGGCTATTGAGATTAGCGACGAGAGGCGAGACGAGAGAGTGAGAGAGTAGCTGCGGATTGTAGGGTTAGCACAAATGAGGGAAGAAGATGAGAGGGAAATGGAGACATTTTGTTTAAGTGTTGGAATTAGTGGTACTCTTCTCATTTTTATTGTTTTTGCCTTTTTGTCATTAAAAGATAGGCAGTATTCTTTCCCTCCTTCCTCAAAATTGAAAAAATTAGGGAGCTTTTGTTAAATAAAATAATATTTAATTCAAAAAAATAAAAAATATTTTTGTGTATATAATACATATTTAATTACATTTATTTTTTATATACAAAATGATGTTTATTTGGTTTTTCAATTATATAATTTGATTTTTTACTAGTGAAAATTGAATTGAATCGTATTTCTTTAAAAACAAGTATTGAAAACAGATATTTAAACAATTCTATTTTTAATATAAAATGTAAATATTAAATTTCACTTTAAAATATTAAATATTTCTATTTTAAAATATTTTAATATTAATTCAAATTTTGGTTTAGTTCACAAAATTCATAAATTAAAAATCAAACCGAATTAAAAATATTTTCATTATCAAAACAAACTGAATCATATACAACTAAAAAAAACTTAATCGGAATTTTAAATGCAATTCAATTTGATTCGGTTAAGTTTTTAATTCAAATTGAATAATACACATACAATCATAACACCGTAACATGTACTAACATGTGATCTTATTACTGTAATTAGAATAAATATTTGGCAACTCCATAAATATTTTTTTTGTAGTGTATATAATATTTATGTACATATAAACTATATAAATCATATAAACAATTATATATGCATATAAGTATTTATGTCTATGTATGAAGATAAAAACAACTTTAAAAGCTACCTTCCGTATGAAATCTTAAAATTTGGTAAATTAAATTATTATTAAATTTTTTAATGAGATCCAATTAAGTATTAATATGTATACACACTAATTTAAAATTAATTTAGAATTCCCCCAAAAAGAGTTTACACACACACACACACACACACACATATATATATATATATATATATATATATATATATAAATTACATAGATTCAAAATTGGGCCAATTTTAAAATTGACCACTTTATTTCAAAATGTATTCAAATAATAAAATTAATAAATTATGAGAAGAAATAATAGTAAGGAAAAATTGGCATTATTTTAAGGGCAAATGTGAAAATTTTCCAAAAATTTTAAGTCACATTATTAATAAAAGAAGTAATTCACAATCAATTTGAATTTTTAAAACAATGTTTATGATATTTTATAATTAATGTTCATACTATATATATAGTACTTTGTGTGTGTATATTTGAACATCTAAACTCTAATTATATAGAAATGGACAAGATAAAATTTTGTGTGTGTGTATATTTGAACATCTAAACTCTAATTATATAGAAATGAAAAAGATAAAATTTATTGTAAGCACTGCACAATCATAACACACTAGTATACATCCAGCTATTTATATAAATTATGTAGTGCACAATAATATTAATTAAATTTATTACAGTATATAGATAATAGAATATTGTAAATATCCTAAAAAATTAAAATATATGAGGAAATAAATTGTTATGTGCCATGGAGCAACAATTGCAAAAAAGGTTTGACATATAGAGATGCGCATATATATACATATATATATATATATATAGATGGCGCCTCCAAAACTGCCATTTATGTACCAAAAACCGTCATTATAAACAAAGAATTAATGTTAATATTTTTTAACTATAAATGGCGGTCACAATACCACCATAAATGATCCAAAATATATATGGCAGCCTAAAGATCACCATTTATATTAGGAGTTATATATGACGGCCAAAGAACCTTCACTATAGTCAAAATATAAATGGTGGTCTAATGGTCGTCATTTAAGAGCCCAAGTATCGTCAAATGATAGCTAACATATATGAAGGCCTATAAAGCATCATTTATACTGTATTATACTGATGTTAAACTGTTTATAAATGATGGCTCATCACAAATAATGCATTATATATGATAGTTGGTTGACCACCATAAATAATGCTTGTAAATGACGATCTGTCATACATATGGGTATTAATGGCGGTTTTTGGATAGCCATATAAAACACCGTCATTAAGGCCTCTTTTTCTTGTACTGTGTAGCCATGATCAAACACCAACAGTTGGAGTGCGCATTATGTGAATTTGATCTATTCAAGTATATTATATTTTTTTTTTGTTGTTTTTGTGAATAATGTTTTCAATGGGATTGCTATAATGTTTGAATCAAGTGTATTCTTGAAAATTGATATAAGTTTAGTCTATATTATAAGTTTTTATGGATTTTACACTTTATCTTTATATCTTGAATCCATTATGCATTTTACTTTAAACATCCATGGATATATATATATATATATATATATACACACCTGTATATTTTGATCATATGTTGGTTTTCATAATGCATATGAAGAGTAAAATTATCTTTGTCCACATAAAAAGTAGCAAAATGCATATGGCTGTTAGAGATTTCAATCCCTGGAAATTATGAGAGATATAAGCTTGATTAATTCATTATCAAAATAATTTTCTCTGCAAATACTTGACATATTTTTTTTATGGTTTTTGATTGTTTTATTTTCTTAGAGTTTTGCCATTACACAAGAGAGAAATTTTGAAAAAGTTGCATAATGTTTGAAGATTATATATATAAGGTAAGCATTTTAGAGAAAATTAATGGAGGAATTTTATTGGCAGCAGTTTCCCTTCTTGGAATTTCTTCCAAGAATCACTTATACATTTTTCCTTCTAATGTGGAATTTGAATTTGTTGTAGAGTTGTAAATGCATTTTATGGCAACTAGGGTATCATCCTTTACTATTTTAATATTGATATGTAGAAAAAAGGAAAAAAGCCCTTGTAATAATAGATGAAGGAACAAAAACTCTTAGGATGAGGAGAACAAGTGAATATGCAACACTTTTTGGTAAATTTTCAATGGCACGCTAAATTTGGTGAGGAAAAACGAATGAATGCACCAAGTAAAAATACAAAAATTGAAATACTTATAAATGTAATTTTAAAAATGTTGAGTAATGAAAACTTAAATATTTCCAAAAATTGAAACACTATGCACCTCGTATGTAAAAGTAAGTATTAGTCTACTATTTAAAAAGCTGATCATGTCTTCTGTACTCGTACGTTTGTCAAGTGATTTCTTGATAGTGGATGCTCAAGACACACGATCAGGAATGCATCCATACTTGTTGACATTAACCAAAACATGAAGGTTTTGTGACATTTGATGATAACAAGAAAATGAAGATAATTGGCATTGATAATATTGGTAAAAATTCATCTCTGAATCGTTATATTCAAGAGGAAGTTTTTGTTAAATAACCTCTTAGTTTTGTGTATGAATCTTTTGAAAATCATGTTTACAAACTTTCCAAAGCTTTGTATGATTTAAACAAGCTCCAAGAGCTTGGAAGGAAAAACTTAGCAATTTCCTCATCAAAAAGATTTTTACTAGAGGAAATGTAGACATTATAAAGTTTATAAAAAAACAAAGAGCATAACATCGTAATTGTTCAAAGTTATGTTGATAATATTATATTTGGTGCTACTAATAAACAATTGTGCAAATATTTTTCTAAGACTGTGTATGATGAGTTTGAAATTAGCACGGTGGGTGAGTTGAACTTTTTCTTAGGCTGGCTAACTTGTTTATTGATGTGTAACTTGAAAGTTTACCAAATAAGAGTTTTAGGAAACTCTGATAGACTTCCAGATGATACATGGAAAATATGCAGTCGATTGAATCTCATAAGACTATTGTCCATAAAAAATGTGCTGGACTTGCGGATGATTATCTAAGAAAACCTTTGATCAATCATACATCTGAAGGCATGAATTGGAAAGTGGACAGAAGACTTGTGGAAGACCATAAACAAAAAGTTTGGTAAACTGCATATTCAAATTGATCACCAGCAAAGTGTTTAGAGAGCAAATTTCAATATGCAGATGCACCTGTGGTGGACTGCAGATGTTGGGCAATTACAAAATACCCTCTTTGCGAACAAGCAATCCAAAGAAGAATAATGACATTCTAAGAAAAAAGAACCATGACTGCTCTTCCTTCATCATCTTCTCAACATGGTGCTCTATTTCGAGGCAAGCACTATGTGGTTCGACACAATGACTATTTCAAGTATTGTCAAGTAACTTCTGATATCACCATTGATAGAAAATAGTTTCCTTTCAATAGGGTTTTAACATATGAGACTTGGCAAGGATGAAATAACATTGTAGGATACAATGAGCCCATACATAGTGTGTGTATTAGTTTTATGTCAATGTTGAGAAAGCTAAAGATAAATAGGTAAAATCCACTTACTTTCTCTCAAGGGTAAATGGAAAATTTATTAAGTTTATCCACATTGGCTTAGATGAATTGATGGGAATTTCGTTTGATGGGATTGAATACTATGATACTCAAAAAAAATGCACACACAAGGATTTTTTTTGTGGTTGATGTTGAGAAGATTTTCACATAAAGGAAACCTTTTGTGAATATGGAGTTACAATTAATTGAACATTCACTCGAGGAACTTTTTGATAGAAGTTCTTCATCTTGACTTGAAGATTCTAACTTATTTGCTACTACTTGATTTGATTGAAAATAAGTACTACGTTGGGAGTTTCTCTTCTTGAAAAAAATCATTTTTTTTTATTTTTCATTACAATCAATGAAATTAGTGAACCTAAAAGTAATTATAAATAGTATAATATAAAAATGTATAATACCATAATATGATACATATCAATTATCCAATCATATATTTCATTTGTAATATCAAATTTGATAAATATAACATGATAAAAACATAATGTACAAAATATCGTAAGATAAAATAAATCTTACAAACATAATATCAAATAGTAATTTTAGATTAAAACAATACAATAAATATGCAATTAAATATTCTATTAATAATATCAATTATGTAATCTCAATACAATACATATTCAATTATGTAACATAACATATAAATATTGTACGATAAATAAATCTAAAAACATGGTATACAAAATAATAATTTCAAGATTAAATAAATACAATACCAAAATTATCTTATATTATATTTATTATATTAACATTATGGAATAATTTATGAGAAAAGCAAAGAATTGTTTTATGAATTATCATTATTTAGGAAAAATGAATAAACATGCCATTGGATTTCTATTAGTTCTCACACGTCAAATCTAAATATGAAAAAATATTTTATAAATATATACATGCTTGCCTAGTTATATTCATGTATTATAGCTATCAAATTGTGAAAACAAAGTGACAAAACTATCATTTTTATTTTAGCTAAGAGAAAAGATATTCAAGATCCCAAATCAAAATTCATTCAATTGAATAGATAGATTCAAAAACCAAAAAAAAAAAAAAAACCTAGATGAAGTGAAGATGATGGGAAGAAGGAAAGTTCTTGCGTCTGTCTGAGAAATAACCTAAGCTTGAAAATCTAAAATTGAAAGTAAAAAAGAGGAAATGAAGGAACCGATAGTGAGAGAATTGGAAATGAATTAAGGAAAAAAGTAGTGATGTGTCACTATTCACGATTAACACTGTTCATTACGGTTCATTATTCATTAACAAAATTCTTGGGGGGCAGCTACCCCCCTTGCCCTCCTACCTTTGCCTCTGCTCATGCCAATTGAGGGAAACAAAGTCAAGGTCACCTCCATGCATATGCTTCTCATGTATATGTTGGTTAAAAGAAAAGATGGTGAAATTTGGTTATCTCAATGTAGAACGCCAATAAGAAAAGTAAAAGTGTTCCCAAGAGCTTGCTATATGGAAATAGTTGACTAGAGTATCCGAGTTCTATAATGTGCCATTAGCTAAACTCAAAGAACCAGAGTATTTACACAAATTTAATTATATTGCCTTAAACAAGCAAAAATATTCTCTAGTGAAGAACAACTGTCTCTAGTGATACGATATGTAAATGATTCAAAAGATTTAGTAAGAGTTGAAGAATTTTGGCTGGAGTTTTGTAAAGTGGATGATATATCAGGACTTGTGCTTTTTACTGAGTTTCAAAAAGTTTCAACCAATTTTGATCTGAATATTGTTGATATTAGGGGTTAGGGGTATGACAATGGGGCTAACATGAGCGGCAAGTACAAGGGTGTCCATAGGAGATTACTTGAAATAAATCCCCCAGCTTTTTATACTCCATGAGATTACCATAGCCCAAACCTAACATTATGTGATATGGCGTGTTGCAATGCAAGAACTTGGGATTTCTTTACAATCATTCAGAAGATCTACAATTTATTCTCTTCTTCGACTACAAGATAGAGTGTTTTCAGTACCTGGTCTTTCAGTAAAACTGTTATCCACAATATTGTAGAAATGCCATATTGACACAGTCAAACCTTTGAGAGAGCAAACTGAAAATATATTATATGCTTTACTTGCTTTAGGTGAATCTCATGAGAAAGATGATGGCTCTTTTGATGCTCGGGCCTGTGCATATTATATGTCAAATTTTGAGTTTTTACTTAGCTTGAGAATTTGGTTTCAATTATTATATGCAGTTAATACAGTGAGTAGAAAATAGATGTGTATTTAGTTTGATATCCTTTAGAAGAATAATAAATGTTTTTGATAGATGAAGAGGCGATCTATTTTTTTCTCAATTCCAGAAAGCTATCTAGGAATGTAAATGCACATATACATATAAAAATACACACACATACTAAACATATATATATAGTTTATTCTATTTTCCTCGTTTTGAAAGGTTACGCTTTGTCGAGTGTAGCTTTTCGATAACATTGTAACTATTTTGTTTCTACAAGAAAATTCCATTAAATACTTCCATTAGGTAGCAATACTCGATTTAAATATGCCCCAAGTGCCCATATAGGGAAAATGTTTCTGTATGCTGAGTAGCTTATCATACAGTTTTTGTTGAATACCCCTATAATTTCCTGTCAAAATTTAAAACAAAAAACTCAGACTCATATTTAAATTTGCAAAACAAGTTTTTAATTGATCTGCAAATGCATTTGCAGAGGACTTTTTTAGTACCTGTTGTGGGAAATCTCCTGTTTCCATTTGTGCATTAATCAGAACCTTTGCAGCACTGTGCAGAGGGGTTGGATCTCTCTTGACCTATCAATATTATTTACACCTTTTATTTTGAGTGGAAAAAATTTACATTACTTAATCTTTTTTAAGGAAATTGAGAAATTATTACCTGTCCGGCTTCAATAAGACTTAGCATAGCCCAGGCAGTGTTTACAATATGTGACTTGTTCCTTTCAAGTGGTGAAAATTCCTAAATAAATAAGGAAGAAAAAACCATGTACAAGTTAATTTCCTATAGATTACGAAGAATGCATATTATGAATCATATAGATTGTACTTGAAAATTCTTACCTTCTCTTGGCAAGAAAGGTAACTTTCTCCCCAACCACCGGAAGAAAGTTGTTTGGAGAGTAGAAACTCACAAGCTTTTCTAATGCTCTGACTATTTTCATAAGTCCTTCCTCCTGCAACCAGACCTGTTATACCAAACCAGGTCCCATAGGTGTAGCAGATTCCCCAAGATCCATACCTTATTTAAGAAACATTAATGAAAATTAGCAGATTTAGTCCCTAAACTATTTTATTTTCTTAGTTTGGTCCCTGATCATTTTTTTCCTTTTCTTATATCCTTTATCTATTTTATTTTTAACTTTGGACTTGATCAATTCTTTTATTTTTTGTATCCCTAAACTATTTTTATCTTTTTAACTTTGGTCCCTGATCATTTTCTTTTATCCCTGAATTATTTTTCATTTTTTTTATCTCTAAACTTGAAAGATACAAATAATTCAGGGATCTCAAAAAAATGATCAAGTCCAAAATTGAAATATGAAAATAGTTCATGGGTCTAAAGATAGAAAAAATTATTAGGCCAAAACTATGAAAATAAAATAGTTTAGGGACTAAATTCGATAATTTTTCTAACACTAATGATGATACAACAAATAAGTAATTTCAAATTATCATTATGTCACAGTGTCAGTAGTAATTTGGTATTTAGTTTTATCAAATTGCAAATTTTGGATAAGCTGACTTTGAATCATGGACATTTTTATTTTTTTAACTGATTTTCATGTATATCTTTATTTGTTGTACCTTGTCTTTTAAGAAAATGAGGCTGATTTTCCAAACAAGAGAATAAATTACCATGAGCCATCAGGAAGTTGTTTTCTTTCAATAAATTCGATGGCTTTCTTAATACTTGCTTCTATTTCTTTTCTCCGGTAGCCTGAGTATGATTTGATGAATGATTTAAGGCCCTGAATTACTGCTGAGGTGCATTCTACATACCTATAATCAGAAGTAGATCTCTGAGACAAGGGAGCAAAAATAAATTTAAAACAGAAGTAGCATTGATGAATGTAAAATATATAAACTGTGGATGATCTTACTGGTAATCAATCATTATATCTCCAAATGTTTCTGCTGGATTGATCATCTATAAGAGAAACAAGATGGATGGTGTAAACCTAAATCAACTATCGAATAACATTTAGAAGATTTTGCGTTAAGCTTGCGCATTCATTACCTCCAACCATGCATAAGATCTTGTTAGTTCATACGAAGCAAAACCGCCATTGTTGTTCTGCAATATCACACTGAATATGAGCTGAATTTGTGGATTTTATATATACTTATATATTAAAACCCTTCATGTTGTGTAATGAATAATTTTATTTTCAATCGTAAGACTAACTTTATGAAACTATTTGAGATGTAGGACGACATCATATATAGATGAATTGAGATTGGCATAAGACCTGATAAGACAGAATCACATCAACAGCATCATAGAGCTTTTCTTTTCTATTGCTTCTCCAACAACATCAGGTGCCATTCTAGATAGCAATAATGCTGCCTGCAAATTGAGCTTCGTATTAATTTTTTATTTTAGCAAAATGGTCGTTTTGGTCCCTTATCTTTGTGATTTGGCTACTTTGGTCCTTTATCTTTTTTCTTAGCTATGTAGATCTCTTATGTATTATTTTTTAGTCATTTTGATTCATGTTACTCGTGAGCTAACCAAAATGAGGAAATGTCAACTTACATTAAAAATTACCAAAATAGTTTAAAACATACATAAGGATCTAAATGGTTAATAAAAAAGATAAGAGATCAAAGTGTCCAAAATAACAAGATCATCCTTATATACATTTCCAATTTACTATTGTCATTATGATTAGGTTGCAATTCAAAAGGCAAATTGGCTTATTTCGACCCTTATCTTTACATTGTTTGCAGATATAGGCCCTTAATTTTTTTTAGCTCATATGATCCAATATCTTTATAACCTCATCAAAATAAGTCAGCGTCGTCATTTTTAGACAAAATTTTGACCAGATTCTGCACGTACTTGCCACGTGATAAAAAAAAGCAGGGGCAAAAAGGTAAATTCATTTTGAATTAAAAAATGACAAAGATCTATTTGACAGAAATTAAAGATAGGCGATAAAAAAGGCTTAAAAAAAGATAATGAACGATATCGATCCAAATTATAAAGATAAAGGACTAAATAGACTAATTTTCATATTCTAATTAAGATTCACTTCTATTAAATAAAGTATTAAATACTATACCATATTTTAATTGACCTTATTAATCAAAATTTTTAATTAAAAAGCTAGTTTAATGCCTATTTCGCATTAAAAAATTTTAAAATGACTGTCACTATTTTTTTAATAAAAATATCTTTAAAACTTTATCTTCATATCTATTTAGATACTTATCACGTCCAACAATTAAAAGATAAGATATCTACGGACTAAAAAAAAAAAGGGACTATATCCGCAAAAAATTAAAGTTAAGGGACGAAATAGACCAATTTGCCTATTAAAACATAAGAAGGTTTAAAATTTTCATTCTTTTTTCTTCATGGTGAAAAAACTATAAGTAAATAAGTCATGAAAAAGAAAATTATAAAATTTATATAAAACTTGTGATAAAATTTGACCTTCAAGCCTTCTGAAGTGGTATCTGATACAGGCCAACCATTGTCCGGAGTAGAGAGAAAGGCCACCCACCTTTAGAAATGTGGCGATACCAGGAACTAAGGTTTCCTGAACTGTTTTCCTTGATCTTTAATTGAAAAAGAAAAATAACAAACTAAATTAATTAGTGAACAAATTCTTTGAATCAATAAATATATATTCAAAAGAATTAATTTTGAATGTAAAATCATGTACTACTTGTGCCAATTTCAGAAATTTGTGAGCTTTCTTCAACATCAAACCATATTCATCAACAAGATTAGTTGCAACAATTGCTTGCACTGCAAGGGCAATATCCCACATTTGAGATCCATTATATCCCTGTCATGCATTGTCTTCACAACATTACAAACTTGTAAGGATGCTTAATCTTAAAAGGCATTGGTTTTCCACATTCCCAGATGATATCAAGGCTAAAGGAAAACGAATGAATTAATGAAAAGTATATATCTAACCAAACCTTCATTTTCATGCCATCTTCAGCCACCCACAGATAATCTTTGATTCTTGCAAGGTGTTGTTTGATTGCTATTGATTTTGGATCTTCTACCCAATGACAAACCATGTTTAGTACCTGCACAAAGAGGATCTTTTCATATTTGATTTCATTGCTTCACATTAATAATGAATTAAGAAGTCAGAGATGTGATGAAAAACTGTTCTGATTGAAAAGTTGTGAGAAATATATAAGTAATAATTACATAAAAACAAAATACTAATTCAGTTTTTATGAAGATAAATTGTGTTATTGAATATGGTTTGGAGGAAACTAAAAGCAGCCGGTTTTAAGTACTTAAAAAAAGAAAAATATAGTAATTTTGTATCTAAATTGATATTTAATCTTGATAGAAATATATATGTTAGAAATGAATGTGCTTGGTATTTGAGTTATTTATTGATCTTCAAGCTACCTTATTGACAGGTCCAAGACAGACATAGTGAGTATTTTCATCTTCATAATGAATATGTTGCATAACAATTTTCAGGGATTTTTGCCTCAATTTAGATAGAGGCCATTGCATGAGAAGTGGCTCAGCAACTTTGTCCAAAGCAGCCCAGAGAATGTCTTGTACAAACGGATGTGGATAATATAGATCTTCCTGCATCAATTAGAATCCAATTATGCCAATAGGATAATTTTTCATAAAGTTTCAAACAATAAAATTATAGGGGCCTATTCTCTTTACAGTCTAAGGAAATTATGTAAATGGAAATACAAATTGTCTGTTGAATTATGGAAGTAAGCAAACCTTAGCACATTGATTTCTGGCCAAATTCCAGTCAATGATATGGTATGGTTGTTCATAGAGCTCTCTTCTGAGTGACAGAATTGTGGCATTAATGGATCCTACATACCTCTTTCCATATAAATATGACATTGGAAGATAAACCATTCGACAATGGCACCACATTCGACCTGCAAGAAAAGTGCTTATATTATACCAATTTAACATATAATTTTCTATTTCTCATAATTTCATGTTTTGTCTAATACACATTTTATCTTTCTAATTTTTTAGTACTTAATATTTAATAATAATAAGACAATGCCATTTTGTTTAAACTCCGTCTAGGCACTCTTAAGGCTAATTGCCAACTTAACTTTGACAGAGCGAAATTTTTAAGAAGATATTATCTTGTGCTGAAGAAAGATTTGCAAACATAATACAAATAAATCTTTCTGCCAATCTCATAATTTCAAGTGGTTTTCAAAGGAAAACAAAAAAAAATTGTAAGATTTCTTTTAAAATATATTAAAAAGAGTTCATAAAAAATCAAATAAATAGACCTGGGTGGAATGGAAGAAAATAAGGAAGAAAGCCATAGTTCTGGAGGCAGAGGATTATTGCCACTCCATTCGTATACTCAAGAACCTGCAAAATTATCTAGAAGTTACAATATCCTGAAAATAGAAACTAAAAAAATAAAAATAAAAGAGAAGAAAAAATCAAAATAAGAGTACTGAACTATTATTTGAATTGTACAAGTATTGCGATTTTCTTTCCGTGAATAAAATAAATAACACATCATAGATTTGTTAACTATTTTTAAGATTCTTTTTTGGTAAGAACACGAATTTTATTTGCTAACTTTTTGGTCAAGCAATAATATATTCATCTTTTTTTAATTAAAAAAAAACAATTCTACAAAAGAAATTAAAATAATCTGATCTCTTGTATAAAGTAGAATATGAAAACTAAAAGTTTAATTCAAAATCTAATTAAGTACCATTTGTATTTCAAAAGTTTACTAAAACTCCACCAAGTATATGTCCTATCATCTCTGATTACATTCGGAATAAATTATACAATTAATCACACAGTCAATAACTAATCCATTTAATCTATTCTATGTCATATATAGTTGA